>VXAC01008450.1:363040-386558 GCA_013399225.1 Rhipidura dahli
CCCTTCCTGGTCCCCCCGCGCCCGCCACTCAGATCTTCCATGTGCCCAGCGGCCGCTCCTCTCTCCCGCTCCACTCCGGGTACGGCGCCCTCTGGAGTGCCCGCTCCAGTGGGAGCCCCGCGGGCAGCCGGGGCTGTCACTCAGCCCGCTGGGGCCCCCGGCGTGGGCACGGCGCTGCGGCTGCCGCCGGCTCGCTACCCCTTTGTTCGGCGGCGGCGGCGCTGACAGCTGCTGNCTCACCCCTGCCCCGGGGCGGTCCTCAGGGCGGGGGAGCCGATCCCGCCCCGCGGGGGTTTAGCGGGAGCACCCCTTGGGGGGCCGGTGTCCGCCGGCTCCTGGGTGCGGCCGGGGAAGTTCGGGGGCGTTTCCCGGCTGGGCAGTGCGGGGCGGGAGATGCTGGGGAGCGGGGCCGCCTCCTGCCCGTCGCCCTCCGGCCATGCCGAGGCCGGGCAGCGCTGCGGGGGCTTCCAAAGCTCCCGACCTCCCTCCTCCCTGGCGGGGGTGGCGCGGCCGGGAGTCCCGGCGACTCCTGCGAGAGGTGGGAAGGGTCGGCGGTGTTGGGAGAAGACTGGGTGAGGCGTGTGCCTTAGACCGGCAGCCTTTGGAATGGGGCCGCATTGGTAGCACCTGGATTTGGTCAGAATCAGTTCGTGGTGGTGTCTTCTGAAGCTGGCTGTGTTTATTGTCACATCCCTACAGCCCCACCCTTCTTCGCCCTCAGTTTTTGTTTTCTGGAGTCATACTGCAAGTCTCAGCGCTGTCGGTTTCACAGACATGCTCGTTCTGCACTGGATTGAGTGCAGAGCAGTCACAGAGGGAGTTCACCCGCTGCTTCACACCTCACCTGTCCCGCCTTAGCCGGTGACCCGGCCTTAGCAGTGCAGATTCCCTCCATACAAGCCTCTGACCCAAACCCCGTGTATCCAAACACGTGTAAGAAAACCCAGGGAGCAGGCCTTTCCCAGCTATGCATAAGGGGTGGTTGTTTCTTTTTCCTTTTAAAATTCTTAATATCCTAAAGAATGAGTTCTCATAAATTAAGTCAGCACGTTGCTAATTTAGTGTTTCTAGATGCCACCGTAATGCAAACAGATATTATACTGTTCACATACCATCATTAAATCCTCTAACTATATTTATCTTAATGGATGGTGAAAATGTCCATGTTGTTATTTATGTTGAAGTTTTTTCAATATCTTTTCAGGTAGTCTTGATTCCAGGAAAAATACTGGACTAAGGGCATAGGAATCTGAAGACCCCTGTTTCTACTAGAAGAGGTGGAGAAGCTAGTAACACTGACGTTTAAAATCTGTGGAGGAATTAATCTGCAAAAAACATGTGCTTACTGAAATGAAATGAAATGAAAGAGTGCTTACCTATGGAGTAAAAGAGTGTTCATTTGCAGATGAAGAAAATGATCAGCTGGAAGGTGGAAATGGTCAGATATAACCTTCTTTCTGGAAGCTGATATATGAAGTGATTTAGCTTTAGGAATTTTTCCATATAATTTTCATACAATTTTGTGATTATAGGAATTTTCACCTTGGTTTAAAAAGAAGGGTAAGCAAAGCTTTTTCTTAAATCTAAAAGCCTCTATCCACTTTTTTCAGAAACTAAAAATATATTCCTTTCAGAATCTCTGTTTGAATGAATTGTGCACCAGTTTGCAGCCCCACTGAAATAAAACTTAGTAAATTAATCCATATTATAGTTTATTTTTATCAGCTTTGTTACTTGGCTGTAGGCAAGAGTGTGTTCTACTTTGCGGGGGGGGCAGACCAAAACCAGGTATTTTCTTGAAATCTATGTGGAACTCATAGAAGTGCAGTACTTGTTACAGCACATTTTATAAATTACAGTGCTTGTCACTTTGAAATGGCTTTCTTTTTCACTTTCATATCTTTTCCAGAGTTCTAAATTTCTTTGGCCTTTTGTCTAGCTTGCAAAATGGGGAAAATAGTTACAAAATGGAAACAAACCCACATTGCTTTTATTTTAAAGGTGGGTTAGAGAACAAGCTTATTTGTATCAAATCTATATGGTGTGCTATTTTCCCCTTTCATGAAAAGGAAGCGGAATTATATCAGCTATTGGCATTTCTCCAGCTAAAGAACAATAAATGAATAGTGCAAAGCATCAGTGGATATGAGCATTGCATCCTGAAGTTTACTGTGCTGTTGGATGTTTTTTTCAGCTGAACCTTTTCTTCCTGTTCATTCATTATTTCCAGTGATAAAGTAAGAAGGAGAGATGGGAAACCCAGAAAACACTGGAGACGCATATGTTGCTGTGATTCGTCCAAAAAATACTGCTAGCCTCAATTCTCGGGAATATCGAGCTAAATCCTATGAGGTAAAATTATTTATTTTCTTTATGTCTTTTTGTTGTTTGGCTTTTTAAAATATAGTAAAAATGTAATAATATAACAGAAGAGAATGTAGCCTTGTCTTTTACTCTTTAACCTGCTACAGAGGTCATTCTAACTTCACCATCCTGCTCCTCAACATTTAGTACTTCTTGAATTTTGTTACTGCATTTACAGTGGCAGGATAAACAATAATAATAATAGTAATAATAATATCTTTTTTAAGTTCTGTGCTTCTTCCAGCTGTTCTTAAACTCCTTTGGTTTCATTATTGTTTGAAAGATTTTGCTGCTTGAAGTTCCCATTGAAGGCCAGAAGAAAAAAAGAAAGAAAGTTTTGCTGGAAACTAAACTTCAAGGAGGCACTGAGATAACCCAGAGCATCCTGGATTATGTATTAGAAGCCACCAAACCAATTTCACCAGCCAATCAGGGTATTAAAGGTAAAAACATTTTAATCCAATATACTGTTGATAGCGCCATAAAAATGTTTTTTAAATTGGCATGGCAAGGTTGTGCGCAAGCATGAAATTACTGTGAAAAAAGAAGATATGTTTTGAGGTTCATCAAATAAACCTAAGCACACTCTACAGCTAAAAACTTTAATTTACCTTTGTTTCTCTTTACCTTCCAACTCTATAAAATGCTTACTAAAAGATTTTTAATAATTGAATCTTTGTCTGTGCTGCTTCTTCACCTCAAGTTTAGATTAATACCTAAACTTCCAGTAAACCAGATCAAAGTGGCTTTTGTATCCATAACTTCAGCTAAAACTTGACTTGAGCTAGAGAACTGATGGATTCTAAAGTCAGTTGTTCAGAAGACAAGTATCTATATGGAAGTGTTTCTAGCATAACTGTATCACTTACAAAAGGAATTTGATGAGTACTTTTTTTTTCCTTGTTTTTACATAGCTGATCTAGCAAAGAGCCTCACACTTGTGCTGACAAATATATTTTAGCCAGCCTATTACATTTCCAGATTGGTATAAAGTATAATGACTGAATGACTTCTGGTCTTTGCTGTGCATTTCATTTCTGTTGTTTACATGGTAAAATGTTGCAGGTGGCAATAACTGCAGTTGAGTGGACTTAACAAAGCTTGTTATGCAGAGAATAACAGAATTAATACACATGGAGGAATGCCTTGTAAAAGCAAAAATTCTGTTCCTTACATAGTTTGGGGAGTTTTAATTCGACTCACTCAGATATCCAAGCATTAATAGGCCCAGCTCAGTTTGTACACTGCTAAAATATGCAGCTGAGGTCGCAAAAGTTAAAAAGGGCTACAGTCATGTCATTTTTTCATGTTAATGGGTATATACATATTTATGTTCTTCAGTTTTTCATATGTATTTAGATTTTTTTACTTGCTTTAGATTATAGCTCATAATCATATTTTTTTCCCCTAGAAATTAGCAAGATTGAGTCTGGTAAGCTTTCAGATGGCCGACTCTGGATTTTTTTCTTTGTTTTGATGACTAATTTATTTTCTTGTGGTTTGTTTTTTGTTTTTAAATACTGTGCTAGGAAAGCGTGTAGTGTTAATGAAGAAGTTTCCTCTAGATGGAGAGAAGGCAGGCCAAGAGGCATCTCTTTACATTGTTCCAACTGTTGTAAAAGGTAACATTGAGCATGATTTGTGAAGCTGCACCCATTCTAGCAGAAGTTCACTTGAGTGTTTATTTTTTTGTATGATGTATTTAAGTTGTATATATCTATCTTGTTGATATATGAATATATGTATAATTATGTATATAGGATATGTTTATATAATATATTTTAATATTATATATGGCTTTTTCTGTATTTAGACATTAAAAGTTGCAGTCAGGTGCAAAACTCACTAAATATTTCAAACTTTGAAGAAGTTACTTAATATAAAGGAAGAGACCTTTGGTTTAATGTATTGCCTTTGTTTTTGTAACAATAACATACTTCTTGTTTACGTAGGATTTGTGCACTTGGTTATATTTCAAAACACAGGCCTTAAATTGTGTAGAATTTTTTGAATGCAACTGTAAGACATGCTACTTGGCTTAGTGTTCTCTACTCAGAATGCTTAGTAGGTCTCTAAACAGTAAATAAAGTCTTTAGAAAGCAAAGTAAATTACTTGTCAGGAAAGTATTTTTAAAAATATTGAAGTAAAATGTCTGTGTGCTTTGGGGGAAACTTCTCCATTTTTGCCTTAGCTATAGGACTTGATAAAACCTATCAAAGAGATACCACTGAGTTACCAGTAACAGTACATACCCCTCCTAGTCTTGGATCATCTTCCTTTTTTTCTGGTAACAGTATGCATTTAACATTTATTCCTCAATGAATCTGATCACAGTGTGATCAGATTCATTTGAGGAATAGTGACAGAATACCTATGGGTTTTAAGGCTAACCTGTTGGATTGTGAATTGCTATGTAAGGATTGTATGCAATTGATATCAATTATTATTTGGAGAAAATTAAGTCACTCTAGTGAAAAGTTAGATTATAGTCTTAATTAGGGATGTGTAACTACAAAAGATGCAGAAGGGAAAAAGTAAGTTTCTTCTCACTGGTGTGTCTTCAGAGTATGTTTCTTTTTTAGATAATACAAAATATACATACAGTCCTGGATGCCCTGTGTTCTACTGTTTACAAGACATCATGAGAGTCTGCAGTGAATCCAGCACACATTTTGCTACGCTTACTGCGAAAATGTTAATTGCCTTGGATAAGTAAGAGACACCATCAGTAAAAATGCATTAAAATGAAAAGTTTGATATTTTATATCAAAATATAAATATATGTTAAAAAGATAATTTGTCAATGTAGCACGTAGTTTTTATAGCATTCTTGTGGTTAAGAAGGAAATCATCATGGTATTTTCTTCATGTTTACCAGAAATGGAAGCCTTGACAACATATTTCTAAAAGTCTTTTTGCAAACTCAAGAATGGTGTGTTTATCTAAATCTTAAGTGGTGTTTTGGAAGTTCATGCTCACAGTGAATGTTTTGTGAAATCATAATGTTTAATCTTCTGTACATGACATAATTGTCATCTGTAAGAGCATTTGCCAGAGTGTAGTAAAAATATCCTTAATTGTATACCATTAAGATTTGCATTTAAATTAAATCTCCCTGTAGAAAGGGAGTGCATCTTACCCAGACAGACAGAATTATTTGCAGTAGGGAATTAACTTTCAGAAAGGTGATTAGTTGTTCAAGCCAGATTTATAGTATTTTGAAATTTGAGTACATGAACAGGTTTGTTGTTGTTTTGGTGATTTTTTTCTATTTTTTAAATGTACCCTTAACCAAGAAATACCAGACACACTTATGTATGAACTTACTTGCAGTATTAAAGTTAGCTGAAACTTCTGGTTAATGTAAAAAATCATGTTACAGGCTATTACCTAAAAGGTTCTGTGTGTAGGGTTTTTACAGTTTATTAGTAGAGTTGTAGTATTTCTATGTATACCATCATAGCAGTTACATTTATTTGCTGCTTGCTGAATGCCTTCAGGCTCTAAGTTCTCCTTAGAAGTGTTTCAAGCCTCACAGGAAGCCTTGGAGATATAATACAAAATAGTTTATATATTTTATTCTCTATGTACGTAATCTGAAACAATACTTCTCAAAGATTCAAACTGCCATAACTAATTTATCTACCAAATCTTTAGAGAAAATGCCTGAAAATACCTTAGAAGGTTTTTATAGAACAATGACTATGATTTTACTGTTCTTTCTACCAGGACCATGAGTGAGTGAAGAGAATGCTGCTTTTGCAGGACATTATAGCTTGGATCTAGGACTTATAAATAGGCCTAAACATATGCACTGAACTGCAGGTTACTTCTGCCATCCATGCATATGATTCTGTGACAGACAAGATCCAAGTGGGCTGTCAGTGGATGTCCAAAGCATGTACTTCTCTTTCTTCTATATTTCCAGGCTCAGTCACTAAACGGAATTTATTGTATTCCAGCAAAGCACATTTTTACCTCAATCTTGAGAGAAAGTGTGTGCAGAAACCTACATACAATCCTGGCTTTAGAACTTAAATGCACCACTTAATATAACACTTAAACAATTTAATAATTCAGTAAAAAGATAATTGTTCAAAACTTGAGATGAACAACTTGTCCTGAGGAAAAAATGCAGCAGGTGTACAGTAGTGACTTCCCTCAGTAGCACAGAATAAGAGAGCTCTAAAGCTCTTCAGTACTGCCAATAGGAGTGCACTAGGAAGAGAATAAACTTCAGCACAGCTTTATAAAAAGGCAGGTGGTAGCCCATGTGAAAGAGACTTAGCAGTTTGGAAGCTGGACCTTCTGGTTTTTTGCCTTTTCCTGTCTTTCCCTAATGAAACATGTGAGTTGGAGGACTTAAGTCAGTACAGATACTAAAATTCACCCTTTAAAAAACTGTTTTAAGTTTCAAAATTTCTTCAGAGTAGTAATATTAATAAACTGAAAGTAAATGAAATGGTGACATGTTGGTGTGGTTTTTTTTGGTTATAACCAGTGTTACTTTTAATGTATAATTTCCTTTTCTTTGAGAGTTTGCATCCACAGGAAATTGAGCAAATACGACTGTTTAACTGAGTGTGGTTTCACATTCAGAACGTAATTTAGTCTTATAAAATTGGCTGTGCACCTTATAATTATTTTTTAATTTCAAATGTGTGATTATCATATATGCAATCCTTAATCAAACAAAATAACGGCATGACCAAAATAATCCTTTTCTACCTGAAAATTAATTACTTGCCCATTCTCTCCTGCAGATGGTTGGATGAACGGCACACCCAGTCTCACTCCATCCCAGCTTTATTCAGACCATCTCCTCTTGAGAGAATTAAAACAAATGTGATAAATCCTGCCTATGCTATAGAACCTGGCCAAACAGAGAGCTCGTTACACATGGGTTATACTGCCCTGGAAATAAAGAGTAAAATGCTGGCATTGGAGAAAGCAGATATGTGTATCTATAATCCTTTGTTTGGATCTGACCTTCAGTACACCAATAGGGTAAGAACTGTATTTTCATTTTATATTTGTGAAACATGCATACATTTTCATTTTAAAGTTCATTCATTTATTTGATACGAGTGTGCTCTCACACCAGAGTTGTTTATTTCGCAGTAAGTGTGCATTAGTTTTTCAAATCCTCATATTTGATCATAACTATCTTTCCTTATAAAATGTTACTAATCCTAACTTTGGTTTCAAGAGAATATCCAGCCTGGATGAGGGATTGTGTAGCCAAATCTCAGTAAGATATTTTTTCAGTTGTGTTTAAATTATGTCTTCACAGGTTGACAAGGTGGTAATAAATCCATACTTTGGCCTTGGAGCCCCAGACTATTCAAAGATTCAGATTCCTAAAAGAGAAAAGTGGCAACGTAGCATGAGCAGTGTCACAGAGGACAAGTATTATGTTACATTTCTTTTTCATTAACAGATAATTTTGTTTTGTTTTATTACAGTAGCACTTGGTAGACTTAGAATCAGATTCTTATTACTTCAGGCTTCTCTGTATAAATAGATATTTTAAATGAAATTATTTTTGAAGTCTCTTAAGTATTGAAATGCAACAGTTAAAGGATGAATCAAGAAAGCTGTAAATTATAAACATTAGAGAAGCATTTCTTATTGTAATAAATACAGCTGTGGCTTGATTACTGCATGACAAAACACCTATTTGTATGAGTACTGGCACATTTTAGCTGCATGAGCTTCTCTTTTAGTCTTCATGTAGATCTATGGTTAGTGCTGTGTTAGTAATTTTTAAAAAGTTGATGTTCTCAATAACTGTAATACTTTTGAATGGTGTTTTTCCTGTTTCCCCTTTTAATTCGTAGGGAACACCAGTGGGTAGATGATTTCCCTCTTCACCGCAGTGCTTGTGAAGGCGACTCTGATTTACTAAGCCACCTTCTGGATAAAAAGTTTTCTGTTAATCAGTTGGATAGTGACCACTGGGCACCAATCCATTATGCATGCTGGTGAGTCAAGGATAGTTTTGCCAATCAAGTGCATTCTAGCTATCATGATTCTTTAGCACTATCATTTATGCAATTATCAGCCTCAAAAAGAAGAAATTAAAAAACCCCTCTAGACTTTTTATGCTTTGATTATAATATATGTTAGTGTTAACCTTCTTAATGTTTTGAGATAATTTTAATTTGAATGGTTTCGGGGGAGACCAGTTGTGGAGATCATGTCATCACTTACCTATTACCTCTTGTATCTCTCCTGACTATTTATTCTAATTCCTGTGGGAGGCACTGGGTCTACCTTAGCCTGGTATCTTTCGGAGTGTTTGTTGGCTAAAGCCTGTGAGCAGTTTTACAGTACAGTAGTAGCTGAGCTGAGCATGTTTTGGTGCTGGTCAAGCTTTGAGTGGGAAGAAGGACTGGGTGATTTACAGAGGTCAGCGTATCTGATTATAACTCTGATTTAATCTGTAAGTGCTTGAAAGCTTTCCTCAGTCATAAAAATGCTTTTGTTTTATCTTTATGGAAGTTAGTCTTTTGTATATATAGTGGTCAGTATGTCTGATGATATGAATAACATGACACTCAAGGTTATAAAAAATCTACAATCTTACTTGCTTTTTAGTGTTTGTCAGAAAGTTTGTAAATACTTTATAACTCAAGTATACACAAGAGTTACCAGTTATAAGCATGGGGGTTAAGAATCCTCAGGATCCATCTGCATGACAATGAGAAGCTGAACTCTGATTCTCACACTGATTATTTTTTTCTGGACAAAGCTGGACTCTGTTCTGCCATGACTGAACTGCTACAACTACCCAAACTTAGCTTGTTTAAAGCAAGGTTCATTTTGTCTATAAGGAATCCAATCAATGCTTACTAGACCAGTGATTACCAAAGAAGTGTAGAACTGATATTAATTTCTACAAACTTAATTATATTCCATTGTATCTGGTGTAATGGGTAAGCTAAAAATTCTTTGGTGTGGAAAAAACCACTTTTTCATAATTAGGGCTAGCTGCAAAAAATTATGTTATATTTGGTGTGTCTCTTCTGATTTAAACATGTCGGCAGGTATGGAAAAGTTGAAGCCACTCGAATGCTGTTGGAGAAAGGGAAATGCAATCCAAATCTTTTGAATGGTCAACTTAGCTCTCCTCTTCATTTTGCTGCTGGAGGTGGGCATGCTGAAATAGTGCAAATTCTACTAAATCATCCTGAAATTGACAGAGTAAGTTCTGTTTGTGTATAGAAATAGGAGTTTTAGCAACAGTTTCTAGCTTGTGTATGAGAAATATTTTGGTGTCTGGATCACATTGTATAAACACAATGATCTTGTTAGGAGATTACTAAAAAAATTGTTAAATATTTTTCCTTACATCTACTTTTCCCATTGTGTATCAATTAAATGTTTGAACTCTGGTACCAAGTAATTTAATTATCTCAAAAATGTGTAAATGTTTACCTGTGACCAGTGAAATCAATGTAGAATCAGTGTTTCTCTTTATGTTTGTAGCACATTACTGATCAACAAGGAAGATCTCCACTGAATGTCTGTGAAGAGAACAAGCAAAATGAGTGGGAAGAAGCTGCAAAACTACTGAAGGAAGCCATAAATAAACCTGTATGAGTTTATTTTCTAAATTGTATAAAGTTTATATTTAATTTACACTTATTCTTGTAGAAGAGCTAGGGTTACTTTTAGCTGCTACTGGAAATATGCAGCACAGTGAAATTGTTAGTGTAAATATTGGCAAACTGACATTTGTCTCTTTAAATGTTTCTGTTTTGTTTCATGGCTCCAGAAGTACATGTAAGACATGTAAACATGATATTCCAATTTATTTGTAGGAGCATCACATCAATTACTTATTTTATGTCTTTTTTTTATCATGCAACCATCAGCTTTCTTTATGCATTGTCATCTTATATGTTGATAAACAGGAACATTCAGCTGGCTAAATGTAGGCTTCTATGGAACAGGCTTTTCATCAGTTAGTCAGTGTAGGCTTCCTTGGCAGCCAGAGGAGATTTAGCCAGGATAGGAAACAAAATTTACAATGCAATTCCTCTCATCCTGAAGTAGATTTAAACTCACTTGTTTCTTTTCTTTGACTTGAGATGCAACCTGTATTTCTGTAAGTAGGTGGTACTAAACCTGTCAGTTTTTCAAGATGTTTTAAATTATCTTCATTTCACTATGCATGAATGATCTTCCAAAATCACCAAAAGAAAGGAACTGACGTTGACCTTAGGGATCTTATTACATAGTAGACCTTAGGAAAGTGTGTGTGTCTAATGACTCTAAAGACTAATGCACATGTGTTGAGTAGATTTCAGAGTGTAATGCATGATATTAAGTTGTTACTTATTACTATTTCATTAATACAATAAGTAAACTCCCCCTATAAATTACTACAGTAGGAATGACAGTAACTACTGCAGCTAAAATAGACTGATGTGTTCCATTCCAACTGCATTTTTAGTCAGTTGCCATTTTCCAAGGCATCCATCTTTTTTTTTTCAAAAGTTTTTAGGAACTCGGTTCTTGATGACTTAGTAGATTTGAGGAAGGGAAGTAACAAATTCCTGAAATGCTTTTATTCAAGCAGCTGAAACATCTATCCTGTTACAGAAATGAAAACAGGACATTTTATTGATTTATGACTTGTGTATATATGCTCTAAGCACCTGATTTATGTTTATGTATGTCTTTCAGGAGGCATACTGTGGACTCACATGCAATTCAGTGAAAGCTATGGGAGTTCTGAAGGGGAAAATGATTTATTATTTAATAGATTTATTTAGATTGTATTACAGGAGCACTATAAGATTTAGTGAGATTGTATTCTTTTTGTAGGGGGTTCTGAGTAAAGACAGGTGCTTCTTTCTGTTTTTAGTATAGAGGGGAAAAATTCATAACCTTCCAGTAATAGCAAGGTGAACATTTTGGGATATGTGTAGGCAGCTGAGCCCAGATCCCTCAGAGAACTTTTAAATACCAACTTGCCTTTGAGTGTGATGGAATTCCTCAAAATACCAGCAAGATCTTTCTTGGAGTTACTGTTGTGAACTGCACAGTGTAAGAACTTGCACAGGACAGGAAACAAGCAATTTTGGTAAATAATAAATATTCAGGAGTTGTGCAGTGTTCTTTTTCCCAACATTATGGATGTTGCTTGAATTGTGGTAAAACTACTTTCCTCTCTAGAAGCACCAACAGAAAGGATTTTAACAAATTGTGTGTTTAATATGTTCCCATTTTTATGTAGTATGAAAAGGCACGGATTTATCGTATGGATGGGTCATATCGCTCTGTCGAGCTGAAACATGGAAACAACACAACTGTCCAGCAAATAATGGAGGGCATGCGCTTGTCTCAAGAAACTCAGCAGTACTTCACTATCTGGATCTGTTCTGAGAACCTCAGTAAGTAAAAGGGACAATGGTTATAGTTGAGGGTTTATCATAGTTCATTTCTGCTTGCCTTTAGGAAAAAGTAAGTGTCTTAGGTGAATAGGAAACATGCACTATGATAGGTTTACAGCCTGGTGTCTCCAAACTGCTTTCAGAGCCGTGGAGAGCTTCTCTGTTTTAGCTTTTACTTTGGGTACCCTCCTTAGGTCTGACTGTATCACTCTGGTACCTATCATGTGTTTCATCCAGGGAGATGAGGCTGTTCCAGGTTGCCTTTCTGTTACAGGGCAGCTTGGCTATCATAGGCCTTACTAGTAGCTTATCCTACTTTTATCCATATTTTTCTTCCCAGAGTATCTGAATTTGGATGCATGTAGTTGTTTTTACCAATGTTTAGTCTTTTTAAAACTACTAATTAAATAAGATGATTAATGTTTTTTCATTAGGTCCTTTATTAATATGAATTTTCCTGTGTTTTGCACCGAAATAATTTTTGATAAGCAAGTTTTCAGATGTAATTGATGGGAGAGAATTCTGATGTAAAATGTCATGTTTATGTTTGCAGTATTTTTTGGTATTTCTGATCTAAATAAAAAAGATACAGTTTTTGTTTGAGATGTATAGCAAAAGATAAATAGAAGCCCAAAAGAGTCAACGAGAGTGGTTGGGTTTTTTCAGATAATGTGGTCAGCAGTACTGCTGCAAGACTATAGCTATGGGACACGTTGTGGGTTACAAAGCTCAGCTGAGGTCTGGTAGGATACTGTGTTGACAGGGTCATTAGTACAGAGTCTTGCATTTAAAACTTTATTTACTGTTGCCAATGCTCCACTACAGTGGCATTGTCAATTTTTTTTTAATAGCTCTAAATGTTGCAAGAAATCTTTGGTTATTCTTCTTTAATCTTTTTCTTCTGGTGTCATGCCATTTGCCTTTTTACTTTGCTGTATGATACCACATGACTTGCTGTAGCCTCAACTAAACATAGATGTTAATGTGAAGAAAAGGAAGTGTTTGAGGGTTAAAGTCTTGCTGTGTTTGCCTTTTCTAAATAGGTTTGTGATGTTTTTCATAGAAACATCGAGGTATTACCCTCGCATTTGAGAGGAAGAACTCACTGATACATTGTTCGTGCAAAAGCAAGTAATTCTCTAGGTATTTAGCCTAGATTTGAAAATGAGATCCTGATTTATGGCTTCAAACAACTGGTGGACAAGTTTCATTATTATGTTGCAGTTTGTGTACAACTGTAAGGACTGTAAGATTCCTGCTTGTAGGACAGATTATGCTTTTCTGTGTTAGAATGTAAGATAGATAAGTTAAATGAACAGATTGTTCTCAGTGAACATATCCATTTAACTTTTTCATATATTGTGAAATGCCATAGCCATGAGGATGAGGAAGATACAGCCTCCTAGAACCTCAGTCCTAGAAAAAGCCAAGCAATAATCCAAGGGCAGGCAGGGTGACTGAGTGATTGAGCCAAAGGTACAGGCTCTAGTACATAGTAGGACTGTAGTTGAAAGATCTGTATTAATGTCTCAGCTCTCTTAGACACAAGATAACATGAAACGTTGATTGACTTTAGCCTGTTTAGAATCAAGACATTTACAGATTAAAAAGAAGAATGTTCTGAAAAATTTATGGTTTTTATATATATACAAAAAGGTGAAATACATTTATAAGATAAGTTGTATCTGTATTTTTCTGTCAGAAATAAGATCATTAGGCTTTGTATTTCTGCTGTAATAATAAAGACAACAGTCTATCATGCTTTATTATTTTGTTTTTAAGGTCAATCTTGGTACTCCAATAAATTTTTAAATACCACTTCACTCCTGAGAAACTGAAAATAATGAAGTTTCAATACTATTGGATTTAGTGAATTGATGCTAAGAGTTCTGTCAATAAACCCATATTTTCAACACCTTTTCTATATAGCAGTTTAGAAAACATAGGGAAGATGTCTGGTAGTGAGTCCTCAATTTCAGATACTCTGGGTTTGCTGCAGCATTTAGTCGTTTATGTGTGTGTGTATGTGCTGCGTTATTCTGTTTGTGTATTTAGAAACAAACCCTGTTATTTTTCAGGTCTCCAACTGAAGCCATATCACAAGCCTTTGCAGCATATTCGAGACTGGCCTGAAATATTCACTGAACTGACAAACTTGGATCCTCAAAGGGAAACTTCACAGCTTTTCCTGAGAAGGGATGTGAGACTTCCACTGGAAATAGAAAAAAAGGTCAGCACTTGGAAGTGAATAAAATCATGGTCAGACTCAGAACATTCTGACTGTGAACACTCAGTGTTTATAGTAACTGTAGTAATTTCCAAACTTATTTAAACCTGACATCTCCTTTTCTGTAATGGTTTGAGTCTTCACATTCTTCCCTCCCTCTCTTGCCTTCCTGCTATCTCTATGTTCTCTCTGTTTCTCACCCTCTCAGTTGGGTTTATCCAACATCTCTGTGTGTCAGTCTCTGTCTGTCATACAGCTGAAAACAATCTGCCTGATTTTATTCCTTGTGCTGTTTTTCAGTTATTTGATTGGCCAATTTCAATGGGATTTTTCAAACATATTATTCAAAACTAATTCATGGGGGAAAATCCACAGATATTAGTATTTGTGTGAACTTTTTGATTGGGTATGGTGTGCTAGTTGCCTTTCATTTGTGTGTTAGATCAGTGAAGTGTTGAAGTAAGTGTTGTTAATGAAAATGTGTCATTTTTTCTATTACAAAGCAGCACTAAAGTGAACAGTCAGGATCACACCTTTGTCTTCTGTCTCTGAATCAGTGAGAAATTGTATTTATAGTTTCTAAGCTCATTTTCCTTTTTACAAAGAAATCATATTATTTAAATCTTTTTAACAGATTGAGGATCCACTGGCTATTCTTATACTTTTTGATGAGGCCAGATATAATTTACTGAAAGGTTTTTATACATCACCTGATGCGAAGCTGATTACACTGGCAAGTCTGCTTCTACAAATAGTCTATGGAAATTATGAGAGCAAGAAACATAAACAGGGCTTTCTAAAGTAAGTATTTGTGTTTAAAACTTAAAATTATGGGTTAGATTAAGTATTTTTAGATAGCACATACTAGGGAACTGTCAAACTTTAGGTATGATACATCTGTTGGTTTTCATCACTGAGCTGTAGTTCAGAATAATCATGTAACCCTTGCAGCACTAATAGAAGTCAGACATAATGTGTGAAAATGTATTAATTATTGCAGTCCTAGACAGAGGGATGGAGGTTCTGTAGTGTGTAAAATCTGCCCCGAGTAATACCAAAATAAACAACAGAACACTTGAAGGGTTCTGACAGGGACTGAGGCTTTGAGCAATGCTGAAGAAACATCTTACTGTGGCAGTTAGGCCAATGGCTGGGATTGACTTTCCCTCTTTGGACAGACCATGTAGCGATAGTTTCTCTTCTGTCTTTTGTAGGAGAAATGCTGTATTAAATTGGTCAAAACCATAGCACTAGTAGGGCTCAGCCAGATGGTATTTTTCTCTCCCCTTCTCTCTGCATGCCAGCACAACAGTAGCTGAGCTATTTTGGGATGGCTTGTTCTTCCCACATACACTTCTACAGCAGTATGTGAGCCCATGAAGATTCCAGTTCTCTACTGTGTGCACCTTCACCCCCTGCCATCTCCACCTCACTTCATTCATGGAACAGCAGCTGTGCTATTCTGGAATGCTGCTATGCTTTTCATTATTCACAGCATCAACTGAGCTGTCTTGGCTTGGTGGGTTTTTCATGTATTGTTCTGCAGTTACACAGCCAGTAGATGGAGCATAAGGAGAACGGGGTTTAAGTGGGACTGCCCACCCACATGAGTGTGCAGTTCAGTGCAGCTGAGTTTTGTATGAAATTACCCCCTGCTGACTCCCAGCATCTGCAGGGTGCTGTTCCTCTCCACACTGAGGCGTATCAGTGGTTCCAAGTTCATCCTGCTCTGTGGGAATGTTTGGCTCTACAGACAGGACTACTTGGACTATCTGCAAAGATACTTTGGGGTAGGTTAAAAGCCATTTGGGCATGCTCTCCATCCATATTCATATAGTTCTTCATATAGATTAAGAGTTTTATAATCTGATTTTTTTTTTGTAATTGACATAAATGTTCATTGGAAGACTGGTAATTCCAAAAATATATCCAGGCTGTTGTTTATATGGGAGTATCCTTGACCTTAAAGATCTGAGGCACTGTCCTGTGGGGCTTTTGCTTATAGATCATACATGCAGTTACTGTCAAATACAGCTTAAATAGGTTACATCTAAGTAGGGTACATCACTAGGTCTTGAGACTGTCTTAATTGTACAAAAAGGCAAACTAGTAAAGGCTTGCATTCTTCCTTTTGGTGGTTTTTGTTTCCTGCCTTTTGGGGTTTTTAAAAAAGGCAGTTGATGTAAGTAGCTTCTCTTTCATGTCATGTAATATATAAACTTAATGTGGAAATTAATTGGGCTGAGTCCTTGGTAGTGCTGACTACAGAGTGGAGGGAAGAGTATCTACAGTCTGTTATATTTTCTAAGTATGTGATATGCTGATGTAAATGACATTTTGTATATAATTCTGGCTTCCAATCTGGAATTCACCAAACTGCTCTTTAACCAAGTACAAGTCGTGTGTTCTGCTGGCATTTCCTCTCCATGGCATGTCCATGATGTGTGACACAGAGTGTGTAATGTAAAGCTGGATCTTCATTAACTGAGAATTGCACTGTATGTTAGGAAACCACCTCATCTGATGAGGCAAGATACAGTAGGAGCTGACTGTCTAGCTCAATATGTGACTTGAAGGTACACTGTGGCAGACATTGTTCTTATTTCTTATTTTGTTTAGTGAAGAAAAACTTTTTTCCTCTTTTTTTTTCTCTTAGTGAAGAAAACCTTAAATCTATCGTACCAATAACAAAACTAAAAAGTAAAGCTCCTCACTGGACAAACAGGATACTTCATGAATACAAGGTGAGATAAATAAGCAGGTAAATCCTGTTCTTAAGCATTTTTGACTGTTTGGTTGTCAATTAATGAACAGAAATACTGGTATAAAAAGTTAAAAATGTCTAAGTTCTGAATTTTTGGAATGGGTTGTTGGAATGTATTTCTTGTACAGTTACAGATGTTCTCTTTGTTAGAAGTAAATATATTTGTTATCTGTTAATTTACCTTCAGTGTTAACTGTGTATTGGGCACACTTCCAATTCAGACATAGATGTGAAAAAATCTACTGATTTAAATGTTCATGTCTGCTTGTAGCAATGCATCCACCAAGTCCTTTTTGTCAGTGTAACTTGCATCTTAGGGATCTGGAAGTGCCACTGATGTGCACGCACACACACACACACAGAAACTCCTTTCATTAGAGCAGTTAATTGAGCAAAATTTTTAAATGTGGACTTGGGCTGCTTGTGTAAAAATGCATCTAACTGAGGGCTGTGGGTCCCAAATGAGGTCAGGTTATATCTGTGATCTTCACAAGTAATTGTGGAAAAAGTGAGGTGTGCCAGAAGAAAAACTGCACCAGCTGATGTGCATCACTAAAGGTTGATGCCAGGACATGCTGCAGAGGCACCAGGGAATGTTTTCAAGCCTTACCCCTCTTTTTGAGATGAGATTACTCAATCATAAAATTTCTTTTGGTGCCCACACCTTTTTTGCCAGAAATTAGCAGATCATTCCTATTCTATCGAATAGAGATGAAGGAGGAGGTGATGGTGGTCTAAGACTGTTGTGTAGCAAAGTTGTCTCTACTCTGTCATCAAATTATATGTAAGAATGAGTATAGCTTTCTTGACTTTGGCATTTTGGGATGTGGGGCATGAGGGAGGGAAAAGCAGTTGCAGTCTTTTGTTCTGAAGATTTTACATGTTAGAAATGGCTGTGTAGGATTCAGGTACGCTTTAATGCAGAGTATGGATACAGAGAGGCTGATCCTGTCTAGCACATCCACAGCCATGGCCCCATAACTGCTGAAGATATGTGTTCTCCCTCGTGTCTGTGCCTTCTGATCTTGTCCACAGCCCAACCAATTTTTTATTTGTTAGAGTGGTTGGTATCAGTCTGGTTTGAGGAGCACTCCAGCGATAGTTTGTTCTGACTGCTGCACTCTACTGAAGAGGAAGGAACAGAAGCCTGTCTCCTTCTGAATGAAGGCTCCACTAATAAAAAGAGATCTGCGCCTCTCTTTTGCTTAGAAAGAAAAAACAATCCGTATTTTTGGAAGGAGGTACTTGCTCATTTTACCATGTCTCACTGGATTGGAACCCTTAAAGGAGGAAGAATACTTAGTTTTAAGGACTGTGATGCATTTAGTATCAGATGGGTGCATAGCTGCTGATACCAAATCCCAGTTAGTTCTGAGAGAGGCAAAGCTGTGGGGCCCTTCAGAGGTTATGTGTCTGGCTCATATTTCTGAGGCTCATACAGGTATCTGGGTTTTGCCTCAGTCTCTTCCAACATTTGAGCCTTTCTGTGGCACTGAGGTTTAATTCAGCTGTAGGGAAATGGTTGAGGGAAAGCACTTTGGAAATACACTTATAGTAGGGATTGCACTGAACGGTGGATTTTCTTCAAACAATCACAACTGTTTGGAAGGACTTGTCGATTGCCATTATTCCTTTATTTACAGAATCTCAGCACCAGTGAAGGTGTCAGTAAGGAGATGCATCACCTTCAGCGCATGTTCTTGCAGAATTGCTGGGAAATTCCTACTTATGGAGCAGCTTTTTTCACAGGACAGATATTCACCAAAGCAAGTTCAAGTAGCCATAAAGTCATCAAAGTGTACGTAGGAGTAAACGTAAAAGGGCTGCACCTCCTCAACATGGAAACAAAGGTCAGCTTAAGTGAACTGCCAGTGATAACTGTAAAACTTAGTTCTCTTCTCTTAAAATCTTTGTACTAGAAGTAATTTCACATCCAACTGTTTAAACTTGACTGAAAATTTCCAAGATTTTAAGATCTTTGTAAGTCACTAGCAAAGTCTTATATTTTTTCACTTTACTACTTTATGAACTACAACTGCATTGTGGAACATAGTGGCTTAAGTCTGAATCCTGTCTTTATGAATGAAGGGAAGTTCAGTTTGCAAGTATGAAGGATATTTTCTGAGTGACATTTTCCTACATTTGATCACAGGCTTTACTCCTCAGCCTAAAGTACGGCTGCTTTATGTGGCAACTGGGAGATGGAGATACGTGTTTTCAAATCCACAGTCTGGAAAACAAAATGAGCTTTATTGTGCATACCAAACAGGTAAGCGTTATCAATTTTCATCCTTTATGTTCAATTTTTTTTTTCCTAGATTAGATACACAAGCCTCTTTTCCCTTGAGATTGACCACCGTTGCACAGTATAAAAGAAGCCCAAGCCAAGCCCACATAAAAATTATTTAAAAACTTTATTATTAATATATCAGAATGTTGGCTTGTTTTCTTAGCATGTGAAGCCTTCATAATTCAAAATACATAAAATTCATCTAAAATCATTAGGATAAACCTTTTGTTTAATTGAACCTCTTTCTTGCATATGCTCAATCCCTCATTCTCTAAGATTAATTGCAAGTATAATGAGAATCACAGAGCTGGAGCCAGTAACTTTGTGATCGAAAGTAATGGAGTTTGAGATTGTTTTTGCGATTGTTTGAGATTGCTTTTGTCATGTGCTTGATTGTCACAGTTCTGAAATGCTGATGGAACTTATTGCATCCCTTTACATAGGCAGGACTTGTTGTAAAACTCCTGATGAAATTAAATGGCCAGCTAATGCCAACGGAAAGAAATGAGTGATGGAAATGAACAATAGTTACAAGATGGCATCTGATGGCTGAGCAAAAAACAACTTGTTCCTCCTCGTAACAGGACTTCCATGTACATGAATTTTACACAATAGAAAAGTCAATTTGTACAGTTTTTTTAACTTTGTATAGAAGCTGCATGGTTTATTTTTTTAAAAAAACTATACTACATATCTATTATTTTTATAAATATTTTTGTGTTTCATATATTAACTATTGTAGGGCTTGAGCTTAACCAATACAGCTAATGAAATGTAAATGGTTTACCGAGTTCGACGAGCATGAATCCAGTAAAGCTTTTGTTCCCAGAGAAATAGGGGACTACCAGTGCCATTAAGTAAGTCTCAGTTAACCCATTTACCTTTCATGTCATTGCGTGGAACATCAAGGAGGTGGTATATGTTGCAGTATTTTGTAGACACCCTGTATTTTTAAGATACTATTGATAAATACGCTTACAAGACCAGTTAGACCGGTTAGACCTTCAAGCAACAACTTTTGATAAACTCTTGTTTTTTATTTGGTTTGTGACAAACATTTAGCTTTTAACTTTCTCCTACTTTGTATTCATATTTATTCTAAAATATTGCATGAGGATGCCAAAAGGGAAATACTTTAAATCATTCAGAAGCCATATTGAATGTTTAGCATGCTTGTTTTTTAAAATGAATTTTTACTTTTTCTGTGCAATATAAAATGTGTGTATGGAAGAGAGGGAGATACGGATTTACAGATGAACCTTACTCAGAGGACTTCAGAAAGTTTAATAAATTCTACCCTGGATTGCAACACATATGCAGTAACAAAAACTCATACAGGAGGTACTAAGTTATTTCTCTTAAATTAATTCTCCTACTGATTACTTATTTCAGTTTCTTCAGGCGAAAAGCAGTGCAGGATGCAGGAATGAAGATGGCAAGGAAGTCAGATACAGTTTGTAAGCATTCTGCCTGCTCTTTGTAGAGTCAGGACTGGGGCTCAACAAGTTGGGTCCCAAGTGTAAGGTGGGATTCTATGCAGTCTGAAACATATATTGTACATTAAAATAGTATCTGTAACACAAATCTTTGAAGTTTGTGGTTGTATTTCAGGGTTTTAAGTGCACTTGACTATTTCTTCCATGTAAACTGCATGCTAAAACAGTGTGCAATATTTTGTAAAAAAAAGCTTTTTTAAAAAAATAAAAATTAGCACTTGCCTCTAAGTTTTCAAATAAAAGCTAAAATGAATGTGAACAACTGTGCTGTTGTATAGTAATTTTACTTATACCTTACTAGTAAGTGCAGTTTAAGAAATTAAAGTAGTAAGCCGTTAAAAATGTGAATAGGAGACTTGTATTTTGTATTCTTCTTAGCAAGCTGTACTTTTCTACTTAAACTTCACAGGTCTAAATAACAGTAAATTTTCATGGATTGTTAAACTTTATTTAAGATAAATAATGCAACAGTCAGGTCTTTCATCATGCATCCCTGCTATCACTTGGCACTGGTATCAGAAATACATTTCTCTACGTAGCACTTTCTTAGAAAACCAGAGGAAAATGTTAAGAAGGTGTGTCAATTGCCTATTTAACTATACGATCAATATGCCTTATTGCTGTATAGTACTTTCTGCTAAATTCTTATTTATTACTACCTAATAAATTGTTTGCAACAAGTCACATTTGGTGTTTCTATTTTTGTAGCCAGCATGAAAGTGCCATCAAATGTTACACCAAGCAGGTGCTATTACCAGAGAGCAGGCTCATCTTTGTAAAGTATGTAAGAAGAACATCAGAGAGGACCAGAGGGAGAGTCCCATGGTGCCTCTACATTAAGGCAGTGCACCTCAGAAACTTCTCAGCAATTTACCAGGTAAACTGGAAACTGTTCATCATGGGAAAGCAGAGGTTTGCAGATATTGCACATCAGTAGAGCCACTGAGTAGCAAGAGCCCACCTCTGCAGAGGCTTCTGGCACCTGGGTATGTAGGAGCTTGCACTGCCCTGCTGTAGCAAGGCATGTGTGTGCACTCCTTTCATCTGGAAGTGGGGAAATGAAAAATGGGAACAGAGGGAAATCCACCACTGCTGAGACAGACCATTAGTAACAACCCTCATATCACTACCAAACAAAAAACCAGTGGAAATGAGCTGCAAGATGGGCAGAGCTGGCACTTGTGCCTTTGTAAGCATGAGGTGCCCAGCTCACCACCTACAGTCCATCTAACAAGCACTTTCTTAAAAAGCAAGAATGTGTAGAGCTGACAAAAGCAAAGATTTAAGAGTAGAACACTCAGCCAGGCCCTGTCAGGCAAAAGAGTAACCAAGAACTTAAAACTCTGAAAACCAGGCATGATTCTACCAAGTGGCATAACTGACTCCCCTACCCCAGTGAGCAGCTTGTCCAAGAGGGAAGCCTTGGTCCTGAGGGGATGTCCTGCTGCTGCTGCTGCTGCTTGCTGCAGGGAACAGTTGCTCCAGGGAGCACTGTCAGCTTACAGCTGGATGCAGTTTAAAGCTGGGCTGTCACTGAAAAAAAGAGATACAGGTTCAACAGAAAAATCATACATGGTCTGCAAAAGCTGTGCTTTACCTTAAAGAATTGTTATTAATACAGGGTAAAGATAAAAAAATTATTACTATGGTGTATACATTTAAATATAATTAATAATTACATAAAAATGAAATAAAACCTTTCATATATAGGTAATTAATCTGGAAATCCTGTCTCTTGGAAAAAACAGACTGACACTTGCCACCAAAACTGTCCTTACTTTGTAAATTGACAGTACAGAATGCCAATAACAACCAGCTAGCTCTCCTGTCTCTCGAAAGCATTGTCAGAGCTTGTAAATAATAAGTAACTCTTTCTCAATCACTGCACTGATGAATTTCCTTTGGCATTGAATAGTGTTGAAACTTCAGAGCTTGCAGGCAACAAATTAAAAACTTCACTAGAGCCCATAGCTGACATGAAGAGTTTGAAGGAACTCAACATTGATTCCATGCACATGTCAGCATTCACAAGCCTTGTCTGCTACCTCCTCTCATCTTGTAACACTGAGCACGGGAGACCTTGATACAAGGTTTATCAGAGGATATTACACACTTTAAGAAACAACAAGAATGTTCAAACAGTATCAAGCTTATGTTTTTGGCTGTGTACCTTTTCCAGTTGACAAAACTAAAAGTACTCAGATCTGATGACAATAGTTGTTGTCAACAAATAGTCAAATTTCAGATGAAGCAGGGAATTTATGAGAATTTAGGTTTCTGAACTTTGCAAAAATTTATTTAAAAGCATTACAGATAATCTTTTCAAGTGTACCTACCCTGTTGAAATGTCTCATTGTATCTAATGATCAACACGGCTTCCTGCTAGTATTCCCAGACTTACACATTTAAACTTTTCTTTAAGTAGTGACTGGACTCACTGGATGAACGAACACTGTCTTTAAAAGACCTACCCAAACCAGAATTTTCCGGAAACGCATTGATAAATTCCTGTTGAATTAAAAAACTCTATATGGACAACAAGCTGATCTCAGCTGTGATGAGCTTTCTCAGTTTCCAAATGCAGCTGTGTGCACTATTTGATCTTAAACCCTTAGTGGAAACTCATTTCAGAAACAACACCCGGATTTTCTCACATTAAACACTGGGAGCATCTGGAATTAAACACAAATAAGCCGACCTCGTTCTCCGCGTGCTGTGCAGCCTTACAAGCCAGCGCCCTGGGCTGGCACCGGGGGCGCCGGCGGTGATGCCCGAGGGACGGCTCACCGTCACAAGCCTCATTTCCCGGAGGACCCGCAGCATTTCAAACGCCGGGCGCCGCGNAATGGCGCGGGCCGCAGCCCGGCCGATGCCGTCACCCCGCGCAGCGCGGCCGCGGGTTGGCTCCGGCAGCGGGAATCGTCACATGGGCAGAGATCAGCCCAGCGCCGGGATCCGTCACATGGGCTCGG
>VXAC01008450.1:386742-504714 GCA_013399225.1 Rhipidura dahli
CTTCGCGCTTAGCCTCGGCTACCTGTTCCAGCTGGGCTACCGGCGACACCTCGGCTCCGACCAGAAGGTGAGCGCCGGGGGCGGCTGGCCCGGCGGAGGCCCGGCGGGCTCGGCCGCTGTCCCGCGGAGGGACGGTGCCCGCGGGCCGGGGAGCCGGGCGCTGTCGCTGCAGGGCGGGGGCGGGCGGGGAGCAGCCTCGGGACAGCCCTCGGGAGCGCAGGGGAAGCGGCGCTGCACCACCGGGCGTGTGGGCGCGGGCTCCGGCGGGCTCCTGCAGCCTCTCCGGGGCGGCTACTTGGGAGTGTTGCGCCGCCTTCGCCCTCAGCCGCCCCGTCGGTGCCGCGGGGAGCAGAGGCGCTCCGGGCTTGCCGAGCCGAAGGGCGTTCCCGGTGCTTTCATCAACGAGGGCGCCTGCTTAGGTATGAAACCCAGTGCTAACCTGAGGTTGCTTTTGGGGGACTGTTTAACAGATCTTCCAGTACTGTTTCATTGCTCAGTGCCTTCTTTTACATTGCCGTATCTTTGTGCTTTACATTCAGAGGCAGCATAATAAGAATCTTAATCATACTCACTTTATTTTAACCCTTGCTGCTCTTAAATGTAGTTCTATCCGAACATCTGATATTTTTTAAAAGTTGGTCTTTTCACAAAAGAGTTTAAATAAGCATATATAAAACTTC
Organism: Rhipidura dahli; assembly: GCA_013399225.1. NCBI lineage: Eukaryota > Metazoa > Chordata > Aves > Passeriformes > Rhipiduridae > Rhipidura > Rhipidura dahli. The sequence continues at coordinate 387,423 of VXAC01008450.1, forward strand.
CTTTGTGGTTAGTTTTCATGTAAATGGACAAGACTTTATTACCTTTTGGCACTGGCACATGCCAGGGAGGTGGTCACAGCACCAAGCCTGGCAGAGTTCAAGCAGCGTTTAGACAACTCAGGCACATGCTGACCCTTGGAGATGGTCCTGTGCAGTGCCAGGAGTTGGACTTTGATCCTTGTGGGTCCCTTCCAGCTCAGGATATTCTATTAGTCCATGATTCTGTGATAATCTCTGAAGAAAATTCAGAATTATTTTTCTCTTTCTTCTACAGAACTACCCACCTTTTATTTCATCAGGCATCCCTTTCCTTGGTCATGCAATTGCATTTGGAAAAAGTCCCATTGAATTTTTAGAAAATGCTTATGACAAGGTATGTTTTCCCACATGACTGAGTGAGTATATATAAAAATACTTTTGTGTATCTATTAAGTTCTCTCTCTGGGGCCTGTTTAAAATCAGTTCATTCTCATTTAGCACCTCGAATATGGAATGGAGTGTGCACAGTAGGCTCTGTGATCTTCAGGTCTCTTCATGTAGCAGTAGTGTTTTCTGGGCTCTCTTTTGTGATTCACATGTCAAAAATATGCTTGTGCATTTGGATAATGCTCATAGCTGAATCACAAATTAATTAAAAAGCCATTTTCCTGACATTATTTCTTGCTGTAATTGGTAACTTTTAATCACATTCTTTACCAGTCTGTGACCAGGCTGGAATGTAGCCGGCCACCTCCATAGGCAACTTGATGAATTTTAAGGCCTCTCTGATGTTAAAAGAGCTGGTGTATAAAACCTCAGTAGTTTTTATACTGTTACAGCCCAGAAGAAATTAACTAAATCAGTAGAGCCTTAGTCCAAATTAAATTAGGTTTATCAAGCTGGTTCACATTGTCTAAAACTATCTAGAATTATAAGCTTAAATCTCGGCTTGATTAGCTTAGAGAAAGCCAGGTCTGGTGCATGAAGGTCTGCTGGAGATGACTTAAGCTTCCAAGTCTTATTTGCCCCTAATTACCTATGCATAACTCCAAATCCAGAATTTTTCAAGACAATGCTTGTAGATTACCGGAGTCAGTATGTGCTGCAGTGTCGCTGCTAATTCTTTTAGTGTGACTGATCTTTTATTTATGTTTTCTAACATAATTTGTTTTAAAATGTGCACATTCACATGTGTTCATTATACCATTAGATATCACTGGTATGTACATTGAGAATATAATTTAAATGTGGTTTAAAATATTTTTAACTTTATTTAATCTCTGGATACTTAGGAAAAAATGTATTTTATGAAAGACTGTACATAAAGATAGGTATTTAATGATTTGTGTTCTTATTTAACAGGAATTGTGGGGGTTTTTTTATTCTCTCTCTTAGTATGGACCTGTGTTCAGTTTCACTATGGTTGGCAAGACATTCACGTACTTACTGGGTAGTGATGCTGCTGCTCTACTGTTCAACAGTAAAAATGAAGATTTGAATGCAGAGGATGTGTACTCTCGGTTAACGACGCCGGTTTTTGGCAGGGGAGTTGCCTATGACGTCCCTAATGCGGTTTGTATTTTAAATACCAGATGAGTAGAAAAGCAGTGCAGTTTGAATGCTGAGTAGGCAGCCCTGAGCTCTTGGCTCTGTCTGATGGGGTTGTGTGCATATGCAGCTGTGGCATATTGCAGTAGGGAAATGGTCTGATCTGGCTAATCAAGACTGAGCAGGTTTGGGTTGCTATCTTTACTACCTGGCCATTTGTCACTCTGGATATTATCTTTTGTTCTTGAAACCATGTAATCTCATCATGGAGGAAAACCTAGTGAGTCACTTTTTTCTTCCCTTGCAGCATGCTGCTGACTGCAGCTCATTCTTCCCTTCCAAACAAATTTAGGCCTTTCTTCTGAGAAAGTACCAAGAATGATAACTTTATATTTATGCCATGCCAAATCTAAACATGGGAGTAATGATTTAACAGTGTGAACCACAAGGTTTGTCTTGCTCAGACAGAAATCATTCTGTATGTGTTTGCAGAATACAGTCTGCATGGGAGCACAGGGGCTGTGTCACGTGGCACTGTATCCGAGCTAAGCGCTGGCTGCTTTCTTGTTTGGGAGGATGTCAGAGCTCAAACTGCAGAAGCCAGCTTTTTTGTGGCCACACTTGCTCCACTGGCACTCTGTGTTCAGTGCATGTTGTAGGGCAGAGTAGCTGGGTGGAAGGAACAGCACTGTGGGATACTTTATTTTTGGATTTTCAGTTTTGGCCTCATTTTGTTTGTATAAATATCCGTCATTTGATTAGTTTTTGTGACCCACCCATTTCTTTTCCTCCTTAGCATGCCTCTTCATCCATCCCTGCCTACATGCTGGGGTTGTTGCCCTATTAATGATATGTCTTAGGGACAGTAATCACTACTCTCTTTGCTTCCACACTGGCATTTTGCCATGATCCACAGAATATGCATGTTATTCTTACCCTGTTCTTTTGGAATTATCATACACAGCTAACTAGGTAAAGGAGAATTTGGTTGTCTCCTCCTTTGTCAGGAAGTACTAAATTGTGGATAGGCAGTCTGGTGGGAGGATTGGTTGGTTGGGTGGTAGATTCTTTTCCATTTGATGGATTTGCATGGCTCCTCTCATCCCTGTGAGAATGAAACAAGCAGGACTGCAGTCTGAATAACAAATCTTTCTTGTGTCCTTATGTCTTCCATAAGAGAGGCCATTCTGACAGACTTGTCTGGGTAGTTGGAAGCCTTCCTCAAAAAGTCAGGGATGGAGTTGTCTATCACTTTTGCAGCTGCTGGAGCATAGAGGGTGCATGATTCTCTGCAATACATCTCACATTCTTCTCTGGTATATACTAGTTTCAGAAAAGTGGCTGTGAACCACTGTGAATTGGCCAGATTTTCACTGGGTTGTGCTTGTTCTGTGGGTTCTGACTGTCATGGGATGTCCGCTTGAAACTTAATGGTCACGATTTGTTTTTAATTCTGTGAAATTTGCCCACTTATTACAGCTGCTTTGACTTCTGCTTGCATGCTCTTCAGTTTGTGGATGGATCTGAATGTCTGTCTTCATGCAAGAACTAGTTCTTTGATGGGATTTAATCTCATTCATCACTTTTATAGAACTTTCTGTAAGCTTCTTGGAAATGGGCATTTTTTACAACCATGTACTTCAGGCACATAGGGATGATTCAAGCCTATTGGCCCACCATATACAGCTTTTTTTTTTTTTCTTTTTTTCTGAAATGAGGTCTTCTAGAGTTACCCGAGGTTTTCTTTTTCCCTAGAGTTTCCCTTGAGTTCTGCTTTAGTCAAGAGATGAATCTTTTCATATTACTCAGTAAGCCTTGTGTGTCTGTGGATATGTCTACTTAATTCATACCTTTGATACCAGAAGGACTTCTTTCTAGCTATCTCTGCATATTCATGCTCCTCAGAAAATTCCTTTTCCCACAAAAATTACTCTTTTTCCCCAGCAAGGAGATTCGGGGACTTTGCTGTTGGCATTTAAATGATCTCCAACTGATTGTCTCTAGTTTCACTCTTTGAAGCTAGGGAGCTAGCACGTCCAGTTGTGGCCAGAACACATTCTGCTTAAGGTGAGCTGGTATTTTTGCATAGTGTCACCACCACAATTTCATTTCAGACATCGAATGAGAAGGCATTTAGAGAGCCATGGAAAATTTCATTGGCATTCTACAATTGATGGGTCATCCTGAAGTTTCTTTTGAGACCCCCTTCTCTCTGCTTAAGCTGCTAAGTATCTCTTCATTCTCACCATGACTTTCAGTCACATGTTTAGAAGAACCACTCCTTATTCTTCAAAACGAGTAACTTGCTTATTTACCAGGGATTCTGATAATTGCTTTTTAATATCCATAGTCAATATCTCAACTCCTATTCACTCTCTGTCTCCTCCCCCCAAGCCTCTTGCAGATAGTTCTTGCTGAGAGGAGCTGAAGTTGCAGAGGATGTGTTCACTCCTGTGTGCCATTCTTGTCTCAATCAAGCTGGAGACTGGCTAGCATGTTGCAAGGCAAAATGTGCTTGTCTCTTTGCTCTATGGCATGTGTGCCCTCTGACAGACTTCTGGAGTCCTCACTGCATTCTCAAAACAGAAGCTCCTAGGAAGTAGCCTTTCTTCTTATGCCTTTTATTCTGTATCATAGCTGCAGAGCCCTTGGTAGGAAGAGTTTTAGTTGTGTTGCTCATGGTACAGTGCAGAGCTATAGGATAGATGCCTCATTCATAATTGGGGCTTGAAAATCAAATGAGTAATTTTCTGAGTCGATGTTCTGTCAATGCATTGAATGGTTCTCATCTAACGATGGGCTTTTCACTAGTAGGTTTGTTAGCTGTGAATCTATACAGAAAAAACAGGAAGAGGTGAGAAAGGCGTGAAACTCACTACTTTCCTGGGACACAGTTTGCCTCCTGCTTCTGTGTCTGACCTCCTGGGCAGTGAGATCAGAGGGCTGTGTAAAAGAAAAGGTCATCTCTTGCCCAGGGATCCTTGTGCCTGAGAGAACACAGAAGAGGGATTGAAAGCAAGGAGGCTGCATAGCAGGGAGCACAGGCTAAATCCAGACATTGCAAAGATGGGGCTGGTTAAGTTTGGGATTGTTTATCTAAAGGGCATTCCATCGTTCAACTTTGCATGTGTCTTGTATCTTCAGGGATAAAGCTTAATGAAGATACTAAAATAATTTTTTGTTTGGTACTGCAAAAGAGAGAACTGCAGCTCCTTTGAGCTATTATTTTACTTGGATGTTTCTGAACTATTGCTTGAAAGACAAAGAAGGTGAAAAACAGAGTATTACCTGTTAGTTAAAACTGAGTATCTGCTAATCATAATCCCTATTGACTTCTGGATGGTCTTAGAGTACAAATTCTAATAAGCTTTAATTACATTTATATGATGAGCCTTGTACTGATTGCTTTTTCTGTCTGTGTTCTTTTAGATATTTTTGGAACAGAAGAAGATGCTCAAAACTGGCCTAAACATTGCCCAGTTCAGACAGCATGTATCTGTCATTGAAGAAGAAACAAAGGAGTATTTCAAAGCATGGGGAGAGAGTGGAGAGAAAAGTAAGCAAGATCAAATGCATTTTCCCTCCAATTTTCTGGGTTGTAATAAAGGCCAATGCAGTATGTTTTTGTAAAAGAAGTTCTGCAATATTAAAGAAATTAAAAATTACATAGGTAGAAGTGTACTGAACATCAGAAGAAAGAAAATACAGATTTTTTTAAAATCAAATGTAAGGCTATTGGAGAATAAAGCTGCTCAGAAAATCACTGAAAGGAATGAAGGACTATCTTGGTTTTACTTTCTTAATGGGCTCATAGTGCACCTGTTGTGCTCATTCTGGATGTGTCAGCTCAGTGTAATCACTTCCTAGTCCCTGGGAAAAGCTGCTGCCCTGATGCCCTAGAGAGCTTGTGCTGAAGATCTTTGCTCTGAGAGCTTCTACAGTGAAAAACTGCATCTTTGAAGCTGATATGGTTACGTTAGGGACCGAAGTAAAATTGTTATTTTCCCTCATTCCCAATTTGCCCATCATCATTACAAGCTCACAGTTGCATAACAGTGCCAAATATTATTTAGACATACATATTTATGTTTAAATGCATAAAATTTATATAATACATATCATATTTTAATGTATTATTTTGAATGTATTTGGTTTATATAGAATATAATAATAATATGGTAATATATAAATTGATATTTAAGTGTCTAAGTACTACGATATAAAAATAATTCAGTGAGCAGGAAAACTGCTTTCCCACAGATTTGGAATTCAGGGTTAAATCTTTGTATGGCTTATATTTATTAAGGATTGAGCTTGTGATGCATTGCTTGCTTTGGAAGAATTACTAACTGCTACCAAAATTTCTAGAAAGAAATACCTTAGAAAAAAGGTATCAATGATCTAATTAAAAAGGTGTTTGAAGAGACATCTGATGAGACACATAGAACTTTTAAATTGGATTATTTTTTCTCCTACTAAAACAATCCAAAATTCTATTTTAAATTATCAATCTGTGTCCAGTTACTTATTTTTTACATACAAGAAATAAAAATTACAACCTGTAAAACATAACATGTCACCTGAGATGCATCTTCAGTAATGTTTCTAAATCTTTCCTCAGACCTGTTTGAAGCCCTTTCGGAACTGATCATTTTGACAGCAAGTCATTGCTTACACGGGAAGGAGATCCGAGGCTTGCTGAATGAGAAGGTGGCTCAGCTGTATGCCGACCTGGATGGGGGTTTCACTCACGCTGCCTGGCTTCTGCCAGGCTGGCTGCCTCTGCCCAGCTTCAGGTACTAGCAATAGCAGAGGAAGCAACTTAAGCACTTGATCTAAACTTCATTGTTCTTTGGATTGCCCCCCAATCCCCACCATTTCTTGTTTCCAAGCCATCCCAATAAATCCTCATAAGCATTTAGTTTTGGGTTGTATGAAGTTGCTAATGAAAGTGTTTTGAATCACAGGCGTCGAGATCGAGCACACAGAGAAATAAAGAATATTTTCTACAAGGTTATCCAGAAACGTCGCAAGTCTGAGGAAAAGGAGGACGACATGCTCCAAACTCTACTTGATGCTTCATACAAGTAAGCCAAGAGTTTGAAGACTTGTTTGAAAATTTATTTTAGCTTTGAGCTCTTCAGTTAAAACTATCTACCAGAACCCAATAAACACTCCTTCACGTTCTTAATTGGTTTTGTTGCATGCAATTTGTCCTAGCTGTATTCTTAAAAACAGGTCTAAAACTTCACTTGTCAATGGTTATTCTGATTTCTGAGATTTTCATTGGTGGTCATGAGGTGACTGAGGTTGCTTCCTGTCTCTTTGCTGGCTGTTGGGGAATGATTTTCTTTAAGGTTCCTAAAGAGTCTCTCTCCCTCTGTTCTCCCTTCTCCCTCCGCTTAGATCCTTTGCCTGTCTGTTTACAGTAGGCAATGAAAGAGTAGAAGGAGTGAGTACATTAGAAGAAATGGTAAATGCTGCTGTATAAATAGCAATGCTGAATAACTGGCAGCGTGACCAAACGAAGCTCTAACCAGGCTCCTTTGATGCAGGGACGGCCGCGCACTGACGGATGACGAGATTGCGGGAATGCTGATCGGGCTGCTGCTGGCAGGGCAGCACACCTCCTCCACCACCAGCGCCTGGCTCGGCTTCTTCCTCGCCAGAGACAAACCCATCCAGGAACAGTGCTACGCAGAACAGAAAGCAGTGTGTGGGGATGACTTACCACCCTTAACTTATGACCAGGTTTGGATGTTACATTAGTCCTGAGGGGAATTTTTATACTTTTAGATGCTTATTTTAAAAAAAATTAAAAGATCATCAGACATGAAATGCAGTCACATGCTTTGTGTTAAAGTTATAATTGGCACAGTCATTCTGTGATAATGCTGTTTGCCAGTACATTTCCTTTTTTCTTCCCGTCCAAGTAAACTTTCAGCTTGATACTGTTTTTTTAATCAGTGTTCATTAGGGAAAGTGCAGTTCCTATGTTTATTTAATAAATGATAGTTCTGTAGAGGAGGAAGATCCTCATATACCCACTGAAGAAAGCAGTGCAGTGTGACCTTGTTCTTTAATTAGGCAACAGTAAATACTCACGAGACAGATCACTAAGACACTAGTTGTATTCAATTGCACTGGTCAGTGATCCTTTTCATTCTTAATCAAATCAAATGGGAAAAAAGAAATTATCAGTGTAGTTTAATAAAGCACATGTAAATACGTGCACCTTACTCTTTGATTTTTTTAAAAAAATTGGTTTTAAACACTATAAAATAGCATTTTGTTTGTATTGAATAAATGTGGCTGTATTTTCTCTATATTTTCAGCTCAAGGATCTTAGTTTGCTGGATCGCTGTCTGAAAGAAACTTTAAGGCTTAGACCCCCTATAATGACCATGATGAGAATGGCCAGAACTCCCCAGGTGAGGACACTTCTTGCAGCTAATTTCACTGCAGCTGCACAGGCCAGGTCAGAGGTATCTCAGCTGGCAGAAGGAAACACAAGTGAGCACTGCTGGCAGGGAGGAAAGCTGATGGCAGTCTGGGGTTCTGTCAGTGGTAGCGGAGCCAGTGTTGAGTGAGGAAAGCAATTAACACCTTGAAGTTGGTATTTGTCACCTGTGTCTGGAACTGTGTTCAGTTCTGGACCCCTGCAGCCCCCAGCGGGCAAGAGACTGATGAAATGAAACAAGCAGAGGGCCACCTGGATGGGAGTGCACTGCAGCTCTGGTGGTGAGAGGCTGAGGGAACAGGGATTGTTCCATCTGGAGAAGAGAAGGCTCTGGGACCTAGGAACAACCATGTACAGTTTTCTTCAGCAAAACTGACACTTCTTGTAGCTACCAGTCTTATTTGCGCTTAGTTTGGTGCCAGCATTTAAAGCCTTTTAGTTTGCCAGGTATTTTTAATTGCTGTCATGGAAAAATTTGGCATGCATTTAAGACAAGATAGGTAAATCTGAAAGAAAATTTGCTCTTTGTACAAATATGGTACCATGTCAAAAAATTCATTTTTTTTTTTAACTATGTCCCTTTAATGACGAATGCTTTCAATAAATTTTAAGGTTTTTTTTTTTAAACTTCCTTCTGTAGAACTGCCAGACTTATTAAAGCAGCTGGAAGGTTCCTACAAATTCCTGAGCACTGTGTCCTGTATAAGAGAGAAAATGCTATGTTGCATTAATTTTAAACACACTTGGGCAAAATCTCCTGAAATTTAAGCCTCATGATGTAACACTTCAGTTAACGCTTTAAAAAGAAAAGTGGAGACATATTGTCATGTGTGGGGTCTTGTCTCTTCTCTTGTAGACTGTTGCTGGATACAATATTCCCCCTGGCCATCAAGTGTGTGTATCTCCCACTGTTAACCACAGACTCCGAGACTCCTGGAATGATGCTCTAGACTTCAAACCTGACCGGTATCTCCAAGATAACCCAGCAGCTGGAGAGAAGTTTGCATACATTCCCTTTGGTGCTGGTGAGTAAGAGAACGCAGCACCTTCCTGAGGGAGGCTGTGCTGAGGTGGCTCACACCAGCCAGCTCCTATAGCACCTCTCCACACTGCAGCATCTGAGGACAGGGGTTTTTTTTTCACATTTTTGCCTGAAAGGTTTCTTACTGTGAAAGTGCTGTGAAAAGAATAGTTTTTTTAATAGTTAATAGTTTAATAGTAAATAAGTTAATAGTTAACTTATTTAACTTAACTTACTTAACTTAAAAACTTAATAGCTTTTTTTTAATAGTTCTGCATTAGTCACAGTTGGATATGTCTCTCACAGCAGGAGTCAAAACATCTTTCGGTTACTGTGAGCGATGTCTGACTCACATCTTTTCAAGTCAAGGATAAACCTGGTAATACAAATTCAGTTGAAGGCAGAGCAAAAGTCTGCAGATTCCCAACTTCCAGAACAGTTTGCAAATACTGCTGATGGAGTTAGAGTTGATCTCATTTCCCAGTGTTGCAAATGCTTCTTTGCTGATATATAAATTAATGCTTTCTAGTGGGGACAGAACAGCACAATCTCATTCCACTTACTCATCTGTTTCATGCAGTGACAACTTAGAAAAATAAGACTTGGATGGAGTTATAGAAATGGGGCATATGCAACATGAGAGCCTCAGATTTTTGAGAAAGGGGCAGCTACTGTCCATGTAAAATTTCTTAAGTTAGCTGATTGTCAGAGGGAGTCCAATAAAATATTCTAACTGTGTTGTATGACTTTCCTTCTAGGCCGTCATCGCTGCATTGGAGAAAACTTTGCTTATGTTCAAATTAAGACTATTTGGTCTACCTTGCTTCGTTTGTATGAGTTTGATCTCATCAATGACTATTTTCCAACTATAAATTATACAACAATGATACACACACCTAATAACCCTGTTATCAGATACAAGAGGCGGTCACTGTAAACTCTGGTGCTAAAACCTTACTTATTTGTGTGAACTAACAGACTTTGGAATAAAATTGTGACAGAATGAGTGGCAATGGAAGCTGATGCATCTACTGTTAGGAAAGCAGCAGTAGTCTACCGAATACAAAAGTTATGCATCTGTTTTGTTTGCCCACACTATTTACTGCTGCTGTGTTTAAGTGCTTGTTCTACAATTTTCTCATTGCATTTTTAAAGCAAAAGTGTCTTTTCTATTGATGTAACACTTAAGGTGCGTGCCAGATTTTCTTCTTTAATGAAGAAAAAAGTAATTTCTACAAGTGGAACTCCTTGCTTTGGAAAATAATTGAAGATTACCTTTCCCAGATAACCAAGGGGCAAGGTGGCCTACCTTGCCTCTGTACCCAATTACAGTAAACCCTTCAGGGAACAGGCACCACAGGGGACTGCACTTGGTGCCCTTCCTTTGGCATTTATGATTCTGTTCCAAGCAAGTGAGCGATGGTCTTGGCTGATTTAAGAAAATGTTACTGTACAGCTTAAGTGTAGGCAGAGTTCAAAATGTTCACAGGTAAGTCTTTTCAAGAATGAGCCATTTAACTGAGCAAGCATACTTGAAGTATTTGTAAAATGCTTATGTCCAGAAAACAACGAGTAATTCTCTAAACAATTTTGAAAATGGTGATCTCTGGAAACTTGATGTAAAGTGTGAAAATAACAATATGAAGATACCAACAACATGAATTTTGTACATAACATGTTTGTGTGTAAAAGGTCACAAATTAAGTGAAATAGCTGAATGTTCTCTGGGTTTGTACTGACTCATGCAGGATTGTAAAATGGTGTTTCGTTCAAGAGTGCTGATGATAAATGGTAATGAGCTCTGGCTCACAGGAATTTTGAATTAAATTTATAAACAAACCTCTTGGGAAAGTTTCCTGTGCTCACTCTTGTCACTTCTTTTTGAAAAGGTTTCACCAGTAAATCTGTAACTCTCTCTTGGAGTGGGTCATGCCCCCTTCAGCAATGCTCAGTGTAACAAGGGCTTCCTCCCGTCTTCCCTGGTCTAAATTCAGTGTAACTGTTCCAAAACCTTGTGTTTGTATCAGTCAGGGCAGCTGAGGGAGCACAGGATCTCCCCTCCCAGCCCTGTCAGGTGTGACCAGGGTCTGCAGAAGCCAGGCTTGTCCCTGTCCCTGTCTCTGACAGCAGTGCTTTGGAATCTGTAAAAAGTAAAGCTGCAGTCACTACAAACAGGAGGAAGTCAGACAGAAGCAACCTGTTCCATGTGAATAAGGGAGCAGTTCTTGAACACAGTTAGAAGCATGAAGTCATGTTTATTTCAGTACTTTGACAAAATACCCATAAAATTCAAAACTTCTACCATTACAAAAATAGGTCTCTACAAGTGATATTCTGTCTGCACTGCCAGTAGCAAATATTACGAGAGTCAATGTAACTTCAGTAGCCTTGCCAGAAAAAGTGCAAGTAAACTGTGCTGAATGTAGCTCAATTTAATTAATACACAAGTTTCATCTTTGCACCCTTTTGATAAATACACACTTCATAAGTTAATCATTTAAATTAGCATTCCACAAATATACATGTAATTTAATGGTAGGGGTTTTTGTTTTGGGTTTGGAGGGGTTTTTTTGTTCCTTTTTTTTTTTCATAAACACAAAGTGCCTACATACATAAATCCCAGTCTGTGTGGGTGTGCCAGGATGGAACTGTATACAATCGTATAGCTGTGTTCATATTGGTCCCACAATATACACATTATACAGAAGCACAGAAAGAGCACAGATTTACAGAAGGCAATCTGTTAGCATCACTGCCAGTGATGGAGATGTTGAAGGGTATTATTATCTTCTTATACCCATGTGCAACTGAGTGTATGAAGTTGAACCTGTAGATGGAGAAAAATTCTCATCAGGATTACTTAGAACAAATAGGTACATTCAGCTGAATAAGCATGAAAGATTTTCCATGGGAAATCATAGAACAGGGACTTTTTTAAAGATCAAATATTTTAAGAATAAAACTTCCTCAAGTTTGACAAATTTCATCCCATTGTTCTGACAATTTTCTTGAGGTATTCCTCTTGCAGCACAAAATTTGCCATCATCTATAGGACAAATTGACTGTAACTTCTGTAATCTAAGTGGTAGGAGAAGAAATTCCTCTTTCACGTCCCAATCTTCTGGGTACATTTTTTTCCATATAACCTAAACTCTTAGCAAGATTCCACCTGAATGCTTGCTGTGCATTTATTAGAGATCAGGGAAGTAAAGTGTTACCAATAATCTCAAAATCTATAATTAAAGCATGCCTGTACTGCTTTTGAAAGAATTTTACAATCTTCTTTTAATTGGGTTTTTTTTTTTTCTACAGCTCAGAAATGCCTCTTGTTCAAGGCTGAATCCAGCATCCACTTGGCAGTGGGCCCTGTGCTCCCCAGGGATGCTGGGAAGGGTGCCTGAGTCCCTACCTGACTGCACGCTGCCCAGCCGCTTCTGCAGAGCCTCCAGGCGATTGATGTAGTCTGTCAGAGCCCTCTCGGGATCGTAGTTCTGCAGCTGAGGACAGGCGAAGGACACCGGGTTTAAATCGGCGTGCAGCCCGTGGAACCTGGGGGCAACACAACACACACCATTTCAAAAAGGGAAATTTCCAGTAAAAATACCAGCCACACAGCAAAATGCTGTAGGTAGGGATACCTTATAGCATGTTCCTTAGCTTATCCATGTGGTAGCCAGCACATCAAACCCATTTAACTTCCCTGCCACTGACTGTCCAAGCCAGAGAAAGCACTCTTCCCACTTGCATTTTCTCTCTACTGCACAGGATTTGTTGCTGCATTTTTTTGAGATTAAGACTGACCAGCAAATTTCTAGTGATGATATTGCAGCAGAAGCCATGGTAGGTTGAAGTTTGGTTTTCTATTAAGAAACTTGTGTTAACAAGAACACCACCTTCTTTACAAGATTCTGCCTCTCCTCATTACTCTCTAAGTAAAAGTCAACAGTGGCTAAAATAGATTAAAAGTTTCTTCCATGTAAACTGTTATGGTCATGACAAACTAAGATAATACAAATACTGAGGTGGTTTACATGAAAATGAAACCCAAAAATGGCTAGAATTTGATATTCAGTGAAAATCTGAGCTCACAACTTCATATAAGCACATCAAAGGCTGAGGGCACTTATAAAAATGTTGCTCTTGATGAAAAATACCTGGTTTCACAGGCATCTGCCTCACTGATGCATCTGGTATCACAGCTGAGGGCCACCAACCAGAAGGGTTTAAACAAGAACAAAGCAACGGAGCTACCAAGCAGCTTCCACCCACACTCTGTCCAGGATACCAGAGCAAATGCTGCCAGCCCGTAGCAATGAGTGACCCTTGGCCACAGTGGGAGCCCTGCTTTTCCCTTCCCTTGGCTGAGAGCCCATGGGGCAGCCCCTCTCACACCACACTGCCTCAGCCAGCAGGGTGGGCACTGGTCACAGAGCCCAGGCTCTGCAGGTGCAGGGAGGCACAGCTCCATCCCGGGATCTCTGCCACTTCCAAGGGCGTGCTGGGGATCAGTGTGAGGGGTGTGCGAGCTTTGGCCTCCAGCACCTGATGAGTCATCACACACTCAATGACTGAGTCATCATTTTTTACAGATTCTTACCAAAAAAGCTAAATCTTACAGCACCAAAGGTCACAAACCTCAGCAGTCAACACTGATGCTTTTGGTTAGCTAAGCAGTGCCTGAAAGAGAATAATAATAAAAAAACCCCAAACGTACTTATGTTGAAAGTTTACAGGAGATCTAGGAGATTCCATGCCTGACCTGGATCTATAGGAATGCCTCTGTTCTCCATAAAGATCCATGCCACCAGAGAATGAATCAGGCCGTAATTCATTACCTAGAAATACAAAATATACAGAATATTACAAATATAAAAAGCAATGTCTTGAAAACTAAAAAAAATAACACCTTTTGCACTTTACTGGGAATCTCAAAAATGAGTGTTTTGTTTGCATATCACAAAAGTGGCATTTAACAAGTGTAGACCCCTTTCAGACTCCCTCAGGGAAAAGCAGATGTGAAATCCTGGCCTCACTGATGTCAGTGAGAAAACTCTCAAAGACTGACTGACTCCCACAGGTTTTAGTACAGACCTAAATAGCCAGTAAATCATAAAGAAGCTTCTGATTTTCCTTAGACTCCCACAAAAAAGCAAACATGTCATTTCCCAGACATAAACCTGAAACAAAAGAATGACAAGCTTTTGTTCTAAGAAAAAGATCACGGTGCAGATCTCCTACAAAAACTTCAGTGACGCAGCTAAAATTGCTTTCGTGAACACACTCCACAGGGAAAACTTCCATATTTTTTTAAAAACCACCCACAACGGAGCAGAACAAAACTGAAGAGAAAGCAGATAGGTTAGTGTCCGTGCTGAGAATGGAAACTGAGAAATACGTTAATCCAAACAATTATAGCGAAAGAAAGAGAACAGCCCCTATTCATTCCACATGAGGATAATACAAATTAAAACCCATCTCCATTAAACAGTGACTTGCAATTAAGGTGTGACTTGTTAATACCATTTTTTCTGTGATTACTGGACTATGACTTACCTGTGTTCTGGCTAAAGACATCCCTATTGATAGTCAGAATACTAGAACCTGTAACTCTGTGCCATCGACGAACCAGGAACTTCATTCTGCAGTTCAAATTAAAAAAAAAACAAAAAACAAACAGCTTCAGGATAAATTACATAGTCTCATAAAAGTCATCTGCTTCTTTTATTCTAGAAAGTATAAGAATTTCTTGACCAGCGAGCAAAATTAACAGATGGGCATCTAAAACCTGAGTATCAAATACAAAACATCCTTTTGCACATCCCTAAGGATGACCATCTTTTGTCCAAACCTGCTTTCAGCTTCACCTGTGCAATTCCAGAAGTGCTGTGTAAGTCCAAGTGGAAAATAAATGGCTCAAGCACCTAAGCAACAGCACACCAGCATTTTAAAACCATACTACAAATACTTTCTTGCCCTGTTGCAGCCCCAAAACTGCAACTGCAGAGTACTGCAAGTAAAAATCTCACAACAGGTACATGAATAGTTCACTGAATTTAAACTACATACAAGGCTCAGAACAGTATCAAGCAGAAGTGCCAGGGGTTTCAAACCTTTGTGAAGGTTTTTAGCAACATGGCAGTATTATGCAGTAATTAACTTAACTTTTTTTTCTCATCGATTCCTGCTCATCCTTAGTGTTGTGAAATTCAAAGGACTACCTAGATGGAGATAATTAATTACTAAATCTGTATTATATGTATGAAATTAATCTTTAAAGGAAATTAAGTTGCAGAAAAAAACCTTTGTAAATAAGTGCAATCCTTAGAATTGCTCACAGTTTTTTTTAATAATACGATTTTACACAGCACACTCCATCTGTGCTTATCAAATGTGCTGAGCCCTTTTCAACTACAATAAGGCTGCTTATTCCTATTACAGATTTTACCTAAACTCGGCTCACCCTGTCACCCTACAAGTATCTACTATATTCATGTCTACCAAAAATATACCATTTAAACAGGATGGAATATGACAATTTCTAGATTTCACTAGAGAGCTAGGAAAGTATATATTAAACTGCACAGTCACATCTGTTTGAAATGTAACTTCCTCCAGTTTACCTTGAAATTGCAATGGACACCCTGACTGCAGAGCGAAATCGTGTAAACCCCTTTGAACGGTGTGTGATGATTTCGAGGTCTGTGTAGGAAGGCTGTCCCCCCATCTGGGCTATGAGGGCCAGCGTGGCTTCTTCACACTCCTGGAACCCACCCAGTAACAGCAGCAAGTACTTCTTCTGATAGATGAGAGCTTTCCGAAAGCTCTCTGCTCGTAGGTATTTGCCATAAATTCTCTGAAACAAGAGAAAAAGACAAAAAGCACCATAAGCTCCAAGAATCACTACAGTTCCAAGACTTTTGACATTGTTACTTCTACAGCATTTCTGTGATTATTCATTTCTCATTATCATGAAGAAGATTGTGTTGCTGCTCACTCTTGTTGAATGCAGCTTCTTATATTGAGCATCCCCTAAACATCAACAAATGGAGCACACAAAAAAGGAAAACATAGGTGCTTACATGTTATTCCTGGAGAGAAAAAATAATAGTCAGGTATCTGAGGATGAAAATTTTAAAACTGAATTAATATCTGTTTATTCAGAATAAAGCAGAGTGAATACAATGAAAAATAGGCCCAAATCAAAATTTAAAAACAGCTGTAGTTAGTATGTGAGAAAAAAAATCTTCCTACCCTTAAAACAGCATTTTCAGTATCTGATCCCAGTTCTCTAAGGAAAGCCTCACTCCTGAGCTCTGCTCTCAGCTTGGAGAGTTCTGCATCGGCTTGTTTCAAAGATTTCTGCAGCGACAGCCTTTCTCTGTTCCACATTTCCTTCTCAGAGGCAACGAGAGTATCAATGTTAACTCCAACATCTGATGAATGCCTAGAAGACTGAAGACAAGGGAAACTGAATTTGAATGACATAAATTGGAAAAGCTTAAGCTGTGTTATCCTAGTCATTGGTTTGGTGGAGAGCTCCTAAAATTAATGAGAGAACCTACCCATCAGTTGGATCTGAGGCCACCCTTGTGCTCTGACACCTCAAAAGCAGTGACTTTAGGAGCCTGATCAATGTCCCAGAAAAATATAGCTTCTCCAAAAAATATTCCCCTCAAGTGAATCACACTAGCTTTATGATCTTGAAGCTATCTGGATCTATTTGCTGCTTATCATGGTGACAAGATACAGATAAAAAAGAAAGGCACAAGGCATTTAAAAGAAAAGAGTAATTAACAGAGAGAAGCTGGGTAAAATCACTAAGTTTTACACTTAACAGAGTGAGTTGAGACATGCTGACCACTCAACAAGAATAACTCACACCCTTTGTAGAGGGAAGTCAAGAAAGACAGCTTGATCCCTTTCAGCTGGGTGACTAGGACAATGAATTTTGCTTTCATGTCTCTATAACACAACTCATTACATCAGCACCACCAAAGACATACATAGTCTGCAGAAGGTTGTCTGTGCTGGTGTCTTTTCAGTTCTTCCTCCAGTTTCATAACAGCATTCCTCAAATTGTTCTTCTCTTCACTCAGCCTGCTGACAAAGCCTGTCAGCTCAGCATTTTGCCTCAGCAGCCTCTCAGTGAGTGAGCTGGACGGAGTCCCTGGCGGCAGCACCAGCTTCAGCTGCCAGGAAGAAAGAAAACCAAACTCAACTTCTATTAGATCCAAGTTGCCAATTTGAAACTAACTGACTTCCAGTGAAAAACTTTTGTAGATAATGACAATAGGTTTGTAACAACAAAAAACTTCAGTGTACATGTAAATTACAGATTAATGTGACTTTCTTGTCTATGTTTATCCTGTACATCACCACAGAGTATTTTCATACAAGCTCAGTTGTGTCAGCTATAACAATTTGCAACGTTTTCTACTACATTTATGTTTATCTAGCTTAGAGGAAAAGAAAAGTCTCAAGGCTTTTTTCAAGTTACATTGAAAACACTTCCTTAAAATACAGGTAAGGATCAAATCACTTAAAAATCAAATGTGGCCGAATTCTTTGCAACAGATTACCTCATTTCATTTTTTACTCAATCTTCAGTGGCCTTTCCTTTGGTAAATACAGGGCTGTTTAAGTAAGTGTGTTGTGTCAACACAATACAGTAAACACTAAATGTTGATTTTAATATCAGGAAGTACTGTGAAAAGTTTCCTCAGTTACAGGATTACTGCTGAAAGGAAAATATCTTTTCTTAAAGAAAAAGCAAAGAGACACAGAAATTTAAAATGAAATTGGAAAAGTTTTAATTTGAAAGTTGACAAATCACTTTTAAAGTATAAAAAATTGAAAAAAAAAGGAAAGAGGTTTTTACCCCTTTACTTTACCAACTTCAATCAGAACACTGATTGATTGCTATTTTCCTTTATAAACTAAAGACCTGAATAAGAACAGGCTTATGAACTCCTTACTGGTTTCCCCCCACGTATCTGCCCACATCCAAACTCTCCCATCAGTGTTACAGCATTGACTCTCACCTCTTCCAGACTGGAGAATCCAGGTAGTATTTTCAGTTCTGAAATAACTTCTTCAATAGCATTTTGTACTGCAATGAAGTCTTGATCATCTGCTGTTTCAAACTGCAATCTGAAACAAAAGAGGCAGTTTCAACAGCAGATCAACTGTGACACCCTGAGCCAGACTAACAGGACTTTCCATGGATTCCTGTGCACTGGGTCTGTAGCAAGTCACTTCAGCACTGGAGACAAGGCAACATTTTTGGGACTGCTCAGTGACTCTAAACAAAATTGGCTTGATTTAAAAAAAAAAGTGTATAAACCAGCTTCCACTCATCTGTAGACAGGGATGTTCTACATGAACCCCATTTAAAATAGAGGTTTTGCTTCCCACAAATCTCTTGAATCCACGTGATCAAAATCTTAGGGTTTATCCCAGATACACCCAATCCTGCTTTGCACAGGTATTTCAGAAGGAATGTTTAATATTAAATGACCATCACAGCAAAATAAAACCAGGTTCAAACCTCCCATTATATTTTTTAATCTTATTGAGATAATAACCCCTCAAAAATAAGAATCAAGACCAGTTTCACTTGACCATCATTTTTTCCCCAATGGAGGATGATTCAGAACAATAATCCCTATATTCACCCCCTTATACACAATGAATTGTTTAATTAGTATTTTAAATTCATCTACCTACACCATACCCAGATAAACCTCATCACTTTTTAGAGAAAAAAGGACAATTTTGCCATACCTTAAAAAGAGCCCTGCTAAAACATACAGGATTTACAGCAGCACTTGATACTCTGTAATCCTGTCTTCCACCAGCATGTCTCAAGTAACAGCATACACTATAAAACTAGAACAACTCCAAACTCAATTAAATCCTGCAGTCTGTGAATTATGATGCAAACCCAATATATTAGCTTGCTGGTTGCTATTAACAAAACCAAATAGCTGAAGACTGGTCTAACCTGCTAGCAGCTTTCCAAGCCAACTGCTTCAGCTTTGGAGATGCATTTTGCAGCTTTTGTCTGACTTTTTCCAGAATTTCAGTAGCAGCAGAGAGATTTCCTGTCAGTGTGCGGTAAGTCAACTGATTTGACTCAGCTCCTTCCATTTTTTGCTGGAGAACCCAATTTCTTGTTCTATCATTGGGTGTATCCCAGGTAGTCTGGAAAAAAAAAATGTATATATATATATATAAAAAATGTATGTGATCCAATGCCATAAAATGAAAACACATGATTCTGAAACACACTCAGAAACTGAAGAACAAATAATTCTGACAGAGAAAGAAGTTTAGTGTGACTACAGCACTGCTGTAGTATAGCACTAAACTACCATTTATGAAAGGTCTAGTGTCTTTCTTGACTAAGATCAAGTAATCATGGAACTACAGTGTGAATCCAGTCAAAAAACTCAGTCAGCAGGAAGTCACCAAGCCTTTCTGTTTCTTCCATCAGCAGCTCCTTTACCAGTTGTGCATGGAATTTGGGCAATTGGACCTATGTGTTTTGGTAACCAATTCATAGTCAGAAAAACAGGGGCTGAAAGAGACCACCACGGTCATGGAGATCAGTCCACAGTCACAGGAAACCACACCACAGATGCTACCACAAGCAACACAATGCACTGAAGTGGTGTTCCTCGGTTACAACCTCCCAACACTGCCATGGAAGAACTGCCATCACTCACAAAGAAACGTGAGTCCACGGCTCTGCCTTTGGCTGTTTGTCCTACAGCATGGTAGGCAAAGAAAAAAGTCAGTGTGTTACATATGTCACAGGAAACAGCAGGAGATTCATTATTTAAAATTCCAGGCAGATCCTGAAAAGCAGATCAGACTATCTCCTGGTGAGGAGGGGAAAAAATCCCAACAGCTGCTTCCAACCTGACCCAAGGGAAGACTCTTTGCTGACCACAGTGCTGGCAGTTTCCTGAATGCAGAAAAACAAGAGCACAAACTGAGCGTGGCAGGAAGGCTGCTGTTGTCACAGTTATCAGTACACTCAACATCCTGTCCCTACCTATGGGTACTTTCCAATGCTTCAGAAGATAAAAGTAGCCAAATTAGATGAAAAGAAAAATTTCCTTCCTGGCTCCACATACGGATAACTGGTAAAAAGAATGATCTCAGCATGGGGAAACACATGGTCAGTGAGAGGCAAGCAAGTCTCCTGTCAATCCTTTCTGCAACTATCCACAAATCACTCACCCAGCAACACTCACCTTTTTCAGGCAAGTTTCTAAAAAAGTTCTGAAAGTAATTTAAAAATAATTTTAAAATTTTCATGACCTTTTATGAGAGTGAAAATCTTAAGGAAAGTTGAAGTGAAAAACTGAGGAAACAGTTACCACTTTCATTCATCTTAAAATTAGGATATTTTTAAATTGATTTTTTACCTTGATTTCTTTCTTCTGTTTTGTTTGTTAACATACACATATTCATGCATATGTTTGTTTGATTGCTTACTCATTTATTTACTGCAGCTGCTAGAAGACCACTAATAAGGTTGCAAAGACTCCTTGCAGTTTATGAACTAAAGATTAAGGGCAGTGATCTGGGACATTACTGAGTAGGAATAGCTCATTCCTGCAACGGGATGCAAGGAATGTTCTTCTCCTGAGACAAAAAGTGTGTGCATATATCCAGATGTATTTCTCCTGCTTGTGCTCCTCCTTATACATTTCTATAATTTCACTTTTAGGAGGAAGCAGGTGAATAGTTTTAGGCAGCAAACTGGAATGCTTTGCTTATTCCATTCTCTGCCTTCCCTTTCCCATTCTCTGGTGCCCATGGTCTGTAATCTGCAGGCTATTTTATAGATTTAGTCAAGGCAAAGCGACACACAATTGAGCAAAAGAATTAAAGCTAAATTGCATATTCCAGTATTACACATTACTTTCAGTCCTACTGTACCTCATTTGGGTTGTGGCTCGGTGTCCTTTCAGCTTCCTTTCTTCCTTCATTCTCCTGCTCTTTTTTCTGTAGATCTTGGATTATTTCCTGCAACTTCTTTGTTTCATTCCCTAATTTATGAACTTCTTGCTTCTTTTCACCAAGTTGCCACTGAAGGTCTTCTACTTTGGACTCCAGTTCATGGAGTTTCTTCTGTACTTTTATGTTAGCATCTTGTTCTGCTTGTAATGCTTGCCTCTGGATCTGCCTTTCTTTTTCCATTTGCTGTCTCACTTGCACAGATTCCAGTTTATACTTCTCCATCTCACTTACTAACTCCACTATACGGTCATGCTTTTCATCCATTTGCTTCTGTAGCTCTTTAAGCAGTTCCTCAGATGGATTAGGTGTTCCAGCTTGCCCCTTATCTTCAGCACTTTGAAGCTGAGCACATAGCTCTTTTTCCCTTTCTAGGGCACTGCTTATTTCGAGAGCTCGAACCTTCTCTGATTCAAGAAGCACCTGCAACTCAGAATTACGGCCTCGCTCACGTGACAGCTGGGCAGCACTGAGTGCTTCTTGGGATTCAATTTTCTGTTGCAGATCAGTTGACAGCTGTTTCTCCTGCTCCAGAAGTTTAGTTAACTCTAAGTTCTTTTGTTTTTGATCTTCAAGAGAAAATTTTAAATCCTTTCAAAAGAAAACAGAATCATTCATTAAAGCCATTTGTGCACACTTTCCATTATCTTCTGCAAATTGCAAATATGCTACCTCTACACATGCTGCTTTTAACAGCTTTTGCTATTCACAATGAATGTGACAGTAATCTGAATGCTGCAGTTACATCTGATACTAAAACACATTACAGGCATCTTTATTCTAAAATCAGATTATTTCATAGAAGAATCTTTGTAACACATACTTCATAGTGAGACACAAGCAGCTGTAGTTCTGATGTTGAAGACAGACAGCTGCTAAAACTGTGAAAATGATTTTTCAACTTTGGATTTCAAGATGTGAATAAATCTATTCTGTTGAAGCTACCACTTTTTTGCCTTTTGTCTTGTACCAGGATACCTGCTCTCCCCTTCACTATAGCAAATACTGCAGAGGTACCAAGGAAGACACTAATGAAGCATTTTCTCCTAAAGTAAACTCCCTGGTTTGATTTTCATGACTCATGCTGACTTTTTACATGGTGACAAACAACATGTCTCCTGAAATCATATTCTTAAATACTACATTTCACGAGTTAGGCTGTGGTGGGGGCTGGGTGTACCCATATTAGCAGTGTCCTGTCCCCCTGAATAATTGAGGGCCATTATAGAATCTTTTAATCTTGGGTCTGAAAAGCTCGGTAAAATTCCTGTGGATTTAAACGGGATGTGCATCAGGCCTTTTTCTTACTTTGCCACACAGCTTCTATACATCTTTCTTCAGCTCTAGATGACATAATACTACAATTGAAGGCAGAACATGAAGCATGTATTGGACAAAAATGTAAGCTGAGATGAAATGTTAACCAAAAGAATATTTTCATGCTCCTTGATGTTCCAGGCAACTTGGGATTATGGAATACCTCAAGCTCTTCTCTTCCTCTTTCTTCACTGCGTTCCATTTTAGCTTTTTCCTTTTCCAAAGCCCACTGGAGCTCTCTTGACTTTTTCTGTTCATTGGCCACTGTATCCTTGAGAATATCTAGCTCAGTTGCTTTTTCTTTAACTTCACTCCTAAAAAAGAAATGGGCAACTTTTACATTAGGTAGTGGCTCTAATCCTATCATGAGAAGGTCAGTTACTTGGTTTTATTCCATCCTGTGCACTGAAAATGCTGCTAGTCTAGTAGAGTAACAGTGAAAAGCTTATTTAGAAAGGCAAGACTAAAAACCAAAAGAGTTGCATAACTCAGGAATGACAGAAAGTGTGTTCATCCTGCTAACCTTGTAGCTGCCACTTGCTGGGGCTCAGAGGCAGTTAGTGTTCAAACTAATCCAGTCACTGGCCAAAATCTGAAAGAATGTCATGGAAGTGCATCTTGCAGTCATGTTTTTCAAGAGAAAAAAAATACATTGGGGGAAAAAGAAAAATCTATGATTTGAATTTTCATTTTGCGCAAAACAATTTTGCATCTGTTTGCAAAAGAAACTTGACCCTGATGGTCTGTAAAGGTTATAAAGTAACCTGTAAAATAATCCCAATTTAAAATCCAGCTTAATTTGTTATCTCCGAGCTGAACATTAAGATACTGTTCATGGTTACATCCCTCTGGTTCAGACATAAATAATAATGGCTTTTTTAAGTGCCAAATCTGTTGGCCTCTGCTATCAACCATGTCAAAGAACATTTAAGAGTATTTCATATGGAAGTACTTGCAAAGTCATCTTAACTTTGCTATCTTTTTCTCCATGTTCAGTTTAAAAAACCTTCAACAAATATGGTCTACTTATTAGCTTGTATAGAGTAGTCTAATGTAGTAAAGTTTTAAAAGTAACCTGATAATTAATAAAGCATAAATCAAATTATGAATTGAAATAAATTTTTTTTTCAAATGTAACAAGTCTATTTTTGTCAGGGAGGTTTTAAAGAAATACTGAGAAGCACTTATACTACATGAAATCAACACCCTCAATAAAATCAGTAATATGATTTCAGATTAGGAAGGATAATCTTCACAGTCAAGACAGAAAGCTTGGCACTGAAAGCCACACCTGATGGTTTCTAGGTCCTTGAAGTGCTTGTGCTGTGCTTTAAGGGTTGCTTCAAGCTCTAGTTTGGTTTGTGCAAGTTCATTCTTCAACTCTGAGCCCATCATTCTCTCTGAATTCAGCTGCTCCTGAAGCTCAGCTGCTCTGTCCTTCATACTCCGGAGCTCCACTTGCATCTCCAGTATTTGCAACTGCTTCTGCTGCATATTGTACTCCAGCATTTCTAATGAGAGCACCATTAGTACAGAAGTTACTTCATAAAAAAGCATTGTGTGTTTGGGTAAAGCTTCCCCTAGCCAGCACATGACCACAAAGCTAATCTTAAGAGTGATACTTTAAAACAATATTTCATTAGTGGAATAAAAGCAAAACCATGCCTTTTATACTTGAGTACCTTTCATGCTTTCAAGAAATCACTTCAGCTCCTGATTTTCTTCAAGGCTATAAAATGTGTGCAACTATATCAATATACATCATTGGACAATGATGAATATAACTGAAGTTAGATATATTGCATATATATACCAGTGATCTAATATCCGTAACTACACACTGACAATGAGCTTTACTTAATTTTAAAGTATACCTGTTCTCTGAACCTTTTGTTCTTCATTCTAATTGCTTCTTAGTTTCTGCATTATGACTGACTATCCAACTTAGATAATTTCAAAGCTGCTGAACCTAAACAGTGAAGCATATACATGGAAAATAGCCATGGAAAATTCAAGCTCGATTTTTACAGCAATTGAACATAACTTTCTATCGTTTTCAGTTTGATACAAGTCATAAGAACACAGATCATATCCTAATTTTTGCAGAAGTAGTCAAATGAGATTGCAGAAGATGAAAAGTATGCATGTTCAGAACACGCATATCAAAATTGAAGAACAAAGAAAGTCACCATTTTTGTCACTTACAACCTTGTGAGCACTGCCTTGAAAACATTTGGAAAGAGACATAAATTACCACAGAAGTCACCTTGGCTTTTTGAATCAATCTCTTGCTCTCTCTTTGGGTTACTTTTCTTACTGTTCATCTGAGCATGTAATACTTGAATCTCCATCAGCAAACTTCTTCTGTCTGCATTCTGAAGACAGTCCATTGCTGCTCTCTGGTTAGTAGCCTATTAGATTAGAAACATTTAAAAGTAAGTCAAACTCCAGATTTTATGAGAATATCTATGGTGTTGATACAATATTTATTCATATATTCATAGTGCATGTATACTCAAAACATTTTCAATTAAGTCAATATTGTATTTGGAAGAACTACTTGTTATTTTTTTATTTCTCTACTAGGCATCAAAATCACAGACTGAAAAGAGCTATCACTTTTCTGGAAAACTGCAATTTTTCTCACTAATCCTTCTGTGTTCAGAGGAGAAAACTGACCTCTCTCTGTGCCACAGCAGCCTTATCACTTCCTCTTCTAGCAATTATTTTATATAAACAAGCTATCTTTTCTCTTAGACAGTGTAACATAATTATAATTAACTTAATGAAATCAAGCTCAGGACAACTGTGTTTAATTCAAATTAATCTCTGAAGGCTGTATACATTCTATAACTTGTGCACCGAACAGTTTCTTTCCCATGCCACATCACTTTTCCTTTTAAAGACACCACTTCTTTCTGCAAGTCTGACTTTTTCACCCTTAGACTATCAAAACTACTATTAATACATATATTTTAATGGATTTATACATTTTAAATTAAAATCTAATGTAGACAAACACTTTGACTACAGTATGGTTTATATTACCTGCTCCTGTAGTCTGTGTTCTAACTGATTCATCAACATCACTGCATCTCTTGTGCCTGTTTCTGCAAGTTCAGTTTGAAATGCAGCAAGAAGAACATTTTGTTCCCTCACAAAAAGCTGTTGAATGGCATGCAGAAGTTCTCCTCGCCAGTCTGAGACACCTTCAGGAGATTCAGGATTTGCATAAATCTGCAGTGGTATAAAAACAACTTAAAGCACCAAACTGAAAGATGACACCATTATAATTCAATGTAAAGTGTGTGTTTTCAGTGGACTATTTAGCTTTCCTGAGTAATTTCGATTGGATGCATTTACTGGACACATTATGAATTTTTCAGCATTCACAAATGCTAAACTTTTAACTTTGTTTTTGACGGAGGCAATTTAGCTTTTTGTAACTGAAAACTTAGACCTGTGTAGTTACTACTTATGTTACTGTATCACACTATTCTTTTGATTTTTAGTTATTAATATGTCTCTTCCTAGGCTCTCACAGGGCTGTGTTGGACATGATGATCTCAAAGGTTTCTTCCAACCTAATTCATTCTGTGATATTATGTATGAAAAAGATTTAATTTAAATGACATGAAGTTCATCTGCCCATTTTGCATGCTAAAGGAAATGCTGAACTAATAGAAACTACCTACATATATCCAAGAGTCTAACTGGGGTAATTTAACAAACAAAAGTTTTAAGAGATTACTGATTAATATGCCAGTAAATAACAACATTAAAAATTCTACTTAAAATGCTACTGGAACATGCTTTCAAAACAGAATTCTTCTTAAAAATGGATCTATACAGTCAAAAGTTATCAATGCACAGAAGAACAAATATCAGCTGTAATTTAAGACACATTACTACCAGGAAGTGCAATATGCAGGTTTATGGCACATTTTTAAAATACATTGCCTTTTAACAGAATACTGAGGCATTTAAACCTGAATGTGTCTTAGAAGGTTATAATAAATGATTTTTTATTCAGACAGAATCTTATGGTATTATTTATACCTCAGCTTCTCTATGAACTTGCATTTTTGCAATTAGGTCTTTCAAAGATGAGATGGTGCTTAGGAAAGCTTTTCTTTCTTCTAGCCAAGGTTCTGCCTCTTGCTCATGAGGTGACAGATCTCTTTCACCATATGGCAATTCAGTGAGAGACAGCACCTGTATGCCTTCATGATGGACTGCTCTCAGCAAACCCTATGATAACAACAAAAAGGAATCTGTAATGCCAGTAGTAATGAGATATAATAATAATAACAATAATTGCAATCTTATTTCACATGTATTGGAACTCTGGTACTTCTAGTTTGATCAGCATACGGAAACTACGCTTCCTTGTATCAAGGACAGAAGTGTCACCCAGTCCTTCATATCTATCAGACAGAAACTTATTAAATAGCTGTATTTTTTCTCAGTTTCAAATAAAAGTTTCCAGTGTACATCTGTCAAATCATTTCTTTATTCTTAAAATAGCTACTAATGGAAACTGACATTTAAAAAAAAAAGTCCTGGGAAGCTTCAGGTGAGCTTTGCCATTCACTTTTTGAAAATACTACGAAGCTAGGGCTTTGTCTAAATACTTTTTAAAAAATGTAAATAAAGCAAATAATAAGTTTATAATAAACACAGTTGCTTTCATAATATAGCTATAAAAATAGAATCTATAAAATTGTGTAATATATGATCATGACATTATTGTTAATACAACAAAATTGCAATAAATCGTAACAGTTTTATTTCTCATAATCCTAAGTGAGAACAAGCCTACAGATACACAATTCATATTTAGCCTAATTTAAAATGCAAAAATACACATCATTGTTCAGAAGTATTTTAAAATGTATTAAAATAGTCAACACTAAATCTTTTCTAAATGGCTTTGTTATCAACGATCAAGCAGAAGCTAATCTCAACTTCAAGTAGTATCACTCTTGTTCCATAAAAAAAAAGATTGTGTCTATTTTACCTTAATTTTTTTTGGAAGTAAATCTGTTGAAGTTTCACCTTCATCTATTCCTTCAGCTATTGTGTCAGATCCCTGGGTCTGAGCAAGATACATTCCTTGACTCCAGTCTGAACTGGAGTCTAAAATAAAAGGAGAGAAAAACATGAAAGCTGGATTACTGTGAAGCTTTGAAGAATAGGCACCAAAAAAGTATTTTTGATCTGTTGTTTTACCAGGTAGTTGCATGTCACTAGAGGTTCATTCTAAGCTGGAGACTATCTGTTCTATAGTTTTTCTTTTCAGTTTCAAAGAAGTAACAGCAAAACAAAACAAAAAAATTAAACCACAACCAAAGTGAAAAATCCTATTTTTACAAGAGAAACAACTACTTGCATAAACAGTTCTGCCAAATGACCCACTCTAAAAGCACTTAGCCTTGCCTATGAAAAGGATCACTCTAATCATTTTTATTGTGCTTGGAGAGGTCAATACCTGTCATCATCTCCCAGTGCTAGGGAGCTGTAGCTTTAAATACTATCAGGAGATCATGAAGAGATAAAGAAGATACACTGAAGAGATAAAGTAACAGCTAAGACCGATATAGAAACTCCAATGGGAAGAAGAAAAATTAGCATCTCATGCCCCAACTAAACCCCATCTCTGCTCCAGACATTTTCCTTTTGTACCAAAATAATAGACATGGCATGCCCAGAACCCTTCATTAGTGCAACAGGCTTCTGCTTCAATGTGGGCAGTAGCTGTTTTGATTTCTTAGAGTACAAACTCTTTAATGGTAAACTTAATATTGAAAAAAACAAACTTAATTTGTAATGCCCTTTGAAATTTGTAAAAAACAAATTTCTTACCACTAGAACCTCCATCTCTAGCTTGATATGGTGGAGAACGTGCTACTCCAGAAACTGGGATTCTCTGTATTTGAAAAAGAAAACAGTCAAATCTTTAAACACCCCTCATCCACTCTCAATAAGGGAGTGACTTTGAAGGAGCAGGAAAACAGTGTGAACCTCTTTGTTCCATTTCCCCTGCAATCAAGACAATAAAACTGAATATGAGAGAGATTGCATTCTACAGGGTGACTTACACTTGTCCCTATTTCACAGAACAGGCCAGGTCCAAGGCAGAAGCCAAGGAAGCACCTGATAGTTGAGCAAACCTGCAAACTGAAATGCTGAGAAAGGGGCTCACAATCTCTCCCAGAGCCATGGAAACATTAGAACACTTAAAAGTTTTTTACTGAGCTCACACTTGGTTCACATTTAACAGATTTTAAATGGGAATTTCTGTAGCAAGAGGAAAAGTTTAAACCGAAGTATTCCAGTAATTATAAAATAAGACACATACTTCTTTGGCTTGTAGAGTTTCTATGACTTCCTTTAAAGTATTACATTCTTCAGTCAATACTTGGACTGCAACAAGCTTCTCTCTCTTTAATGCTTCAGATTCAGAGATATGCCTTGTCTCCATGTCCATGATTTCAGCTGCGTGGAGTTCCTGCATTTGGTCGATTTTTTCAGTAAACTCTCTTACAATCTCTGAAATCTCTTCTGAAGAACATCCATTTTGCAAATCAATTTGGATTTCTGCATTTTTAACAAGGACTGGTGAGATTTCCACAGTCTTGTCTGTTTGAAGTGAGGAGCTGTTTCCAGTTAGAGCAGACTCACTGGTTGACAAATCACACGATATTTCTGCATCCTTCTTGCTTTCAGTTTTCACCATTTCTTTGTCCTTTCTCAGGTAACTTGCAAGCCTCTCTTCTGCTTGAACCAGGCTCCCTCTGACTTTGCACAGGTCTTCCTGAAGATGTACCAGACTTGCCTCTTTTACCTGTAAATATGGAGAATCTCAAGTGCAATCCTTCCAAATACTTAAATAGCTAAAATCCAAGCAACCCTCTATACCACTAAAGCTCAGTTTAGTCATATTTTAAAGCAGTTAAGAAACACAGTAGCAAACATTATCTCCTACGAAATATAGCTCTAGATGCACCGCAGCACTGCAGTAAAACAAAATACTTTGGCAATGAGTGAATATTTGATCTACAGCATCAGCTCTGTTCCACTCCCAGCACGCAGTGAGTGGTTGTTTTTCTTGGTGGCATTCGCAGTAAACAATTAAAAAACCCCAAACTGTAACATGCATATTTGAACAGTAAGTCCTGTATAATTATTTTATTTAAATACAATAAGGGACACTCTGTCTCTTACTGCTAGTTCTTGCTGAAGTTTCTCTGCCTTTTCTCTGTAACTGCTCAGTTCTTCCTTAGCAGCAGCTGCCTCTTCTTTCACTTGTTCAAGTTCATTAATAAGCACATTTTCTTTTTGACTTTCCATCATCTGTGCTTCTACCTATATGGCAAAACAAAACATGGAAAATGGTAAAGAATCAAGTTTCTATGGCACCGATCACTTTCACACCAACTTAAAAAGTGAAAAGACCAAAGGGGAAAACAAATTTGTGTTATTTGGGTTAAGCCAGACTCAAAAAAACTAAGACTAAGACCATAGGAGGAAAGACTCTCTTATAGTTTACTGTAGATACAACTGCAAGCATAAATTGGATATACCACACAGAAACCACAGGGAGGAAGGTAAACAGAGAGTAGGAAATGAGATCTGATAATATTATTTAACTTATAAGACATTTATGACATTAAATTTGTATTTGGATGAAAGATCTTAGAACCTTTTCCTGCCCAGTACTGGCTTCCATGATAGCTGAAACTCTCACATTGAGAGACATGAAGCCCATTTTTGGACTATCAAACATAGTCAATTTTGACTGATGGCTCTAAATTGAGAGGCAATAAACCACTGGCACATGGAAATCTGGAAAAAACTACTGTAGGGAAATATCTTTGGAACTGACATGGGAGAACAAGAAAACATAAATCAAGATCAAAACATTTAAATAAACAACCCCATCAAAAAAAACCCTGTATAGATAAATTGGTATCACTTCCCTTATCATTCTGAATCCTCTCTTAGGCAGTTTTTTATGATTTTAATTTCTATCTCTCTGCCTCCACACCACGTAAAAATGTACGACATTCTATTCTATGTCAAGTCATATTAAGAGAAAGAAATTATATGTCCAAAATTCAAAACCACCTTACATGCATGAAAAGGTAAGGTGTTTTTAATGCAAAATGGAAACTGATAGTGGGGTTCCCCTAAAATAACATCCTTCTCTTCTTTGTAACTTTAGGAATAATATAGAAACAAAAGTGCTACACAGAGCAGAATATTTCTATAGTTATTCTCATTAAGAACCATTTCATTCATTATACTTTACATAAAATAACAGGTTTTACTGAAAACAAGCCAAAAGAAAGTGGCATCTAATTACCTGATATTTCTGCATTTCTTCTTGCTCAATATATTTCTGAATCTCTCCTTTATGTTTTTCTTGAACCTCTTCTAGCAATTGCTGAAGCTCTAAGAACCTCTCTTCTTTCACTGCAGCTTCCTCTTGTGCAACTTTCACATTTTCTTTTTCTAGCTCCAAGCTACGATTCACCATTGCCAGTTGGTCTTCCATCTCACTAAGCCTCTGTGTTAAGAGTGATAATTTTGATTCTGTTTCATTTTCAGTTCTATCACTCAAACCCTCTGTTTGGGCATTCTTGCTTCCTTCATCCACACATTTTGAAGCTTCCTGAATTTCCTGCATGAATTTTCTCTGCTCTTGAACTGCATTTAGCTGAACCTGACTCACAAGAGCAGCAGCAACTTTCTCCATTAGTGTCTTTTCCAGTTCTAATATCCTCTTTTTAAGTGTTTCTCTTTCAGCTTTGCTTTGCTCTTTCATGTCTTTTATTTCACTGTAGGACTGGCACAATTCTGAATCTTTTTGCTTAATGCATGCCTGAAGTTGCTGCAGTTGTATCTCCATCTTGCTAACGGTGGCTCCTGCATTCTCATCTGAAGTCTTAAATTGGGACTGATCTAGCAACTCTATCTCCTGACATAAGCCTCCTTCCATTTGCTCAGTGTTTCCGTTGCTGCCTTCTTCTGGTTTTGACTTAGCACCTTGGACTACTGCACACTTGTATTTCTCTGTTATTCTTTCATGCTCTTTTTTTAACATAATTATTTCTTGCTTTAACTGGCTCATTTTTAACTTAGTTTCCTCAAGCTCACTCTTTGTTTGAGATGCCTCTGCATTTATGTTTTCTACTTGCTTTTCCAAAGCTTCCTTTTCTGCCAGAACTGCTTCAAGTATGTGTTTCGGACTGTCAGCGTCTTCTTGAAAACCAGCAATGTCTGATGGTACTTTTTGTTCAATAATTGCCAGCTCCTGCTGAAGCTTATCAATTACATCATTCAACTGCTCTACTTCCTCATCATTTTTTTTCTTCACACGTTCTTGATCGCTTTTCAGACATTCTACCTGGGCTTCAAGCTCCCGTATATGCTCATTTTGCTCTTCAATAATCTGGGGGAAAAAAAACCCAAACAGAAACACCCAGATAATTTCTGTCCTGGACTTCACAGACATTAATCAAGCATTGAAAGATCTTGTAAAAGAAAGTTCTCAGAGAATTTCTTGATGTGATGTCTTTTCTAAAGCTTTATGAGAACCGATACATCTTCGAACAGGACTGACAAAGTAGCCTGTGACCTTAAAGAACTGAAAAATAGGCATTAAAGCATCAGATGAAGTGGAAAGCATTTGTAACAGGGTGGCTTCTAATAGTTGAGTAGAAACAAAAAATTGAATGACTGGTGTTGAAAAAAATCTAAGTTTAATAAATAAAAGTCTTAGCAAAAGGAATAAAAAGAAGTTATTAGATTCCAATAGAATAAGTTAAAAAAATTCTTTAAAAACCTTGTTAAGTTGCAGTGGGAGCAAATTTCATTTGAGTGTAGAAGAATGACAAAAAAATTTGTCTTTACAAAGACAAAATAAAGACAGACCAGAAAATAAGTAGTAAGTCTAAGAAACAAAGTGGATTTTTTTAAAGTGAATGTTTGGACATCTGAATTGAACAGTGCTTCTAAAGTGGAAATGTAGAAGGTAGAAGAAAATATGTCAACAATATTTGGAAACACATATAATAAAACCAGTTATGAAATCTAAAACAGGTAATAGAGTCTTTTAGAATATGAGGAAAACATGCAGAAAAGATGAAATATGACTAAATTCATTACTCAAATAGCCATATTTTTTCCTTTATCACTTAATACTTCACTATGCTTAGTTAGTTAAATAGAAAAACAAGATGACTTTGTATTTAGCATATGTACAAAAATAAATTATACATAATACGTACAGTATTGTACAATATGTACAATAAGTACAAATAATATGGACAAAAAACATAATGGCCATATAAATTAGAAAGGCTGGTTTGCCAAACAAGAACTTAATTTTAAAAATCGGCAAAAACTAGAGGAAGCTCAAAACCACTAAATAAAATCTGAACAAGTCATAATAGCATCATAAAATTGCTTGGGTTAGAAGGGACCTTAAAGACCATACAGTTTCAACCCTGCTGCCACAGGCAGAAGAAAGCACAGTGATCCTGGTGATTGCTATCAACTCAGCACAGCAGTTTCTGTTCTTTATAATGTAATGGAATAAAGGCCCACAGAATGCAGATACAGTAATTAAAAGAAAAGTACTTAGTGGGATGAAGATGTCTAGGGGACTTAGAAAAGGGATCAACCTAAGAATAATCTATTAATATTTAATAATGCTCTCACAATCAAGCAGAGTAATTATTTAATGTCCTGGAAAATAAAGCCAAGTCAGAGGATGAAATTAAGGAAATTAGGCTTCATGTAACAAGAGAAGAACCAATCATTAAAATGAGTTTTAACTGAATCCTAGGTGTTTTTCTCAAGGCAAGAACTGTAACTCTATTACTTGGTCATTGTATAGAGTAGAACTGTTCTGGATTCTTGAATTATAATATTTCCCAAATCCAGTTTTCTAAATCCAATTCAAAGTTTTGTCATTTTTCACTGAATTTCACTATAACTGACTTTTGCCCATGAAGACTCAGGGAAATTATCCAGCTCAGTCAGAGCCCTATTTTGGTGGATTCAATATATCCTAGTAGAATGTTAGCCTAAATGTTCAGTCAACTACCAAGGGATAACAGAAATCCTGTTCTTAACTTGCTTTTGAGTTAAAGCTTATGACTAATAAATGACATTTAAAATATTCAGAATACAAAATTCAGCCACTGAAAAAAATCAATGTGTTTTATCTATATAAAATCAAAGTAAGCCAAAAGAAGATGAAGCTGGTAATCAAAAAAACACATAATTGAAAAATAAGAGAAAGTCACAGGTGTTAAAGCTCAGTAAATAAAAGCTAAATCTGCTTCTTTCTGTCTTCCTCTCTACTTCTAATAAAACACCCCATTTTTTTGCACCTTCATGCTTGAAACTGGGTAAAAGATGTTGCCAACGCTGGTATGAGGACAAAGCATTCACACAAGCTCACAGACCTCAGAAGTCCAACTGTTAAAAATGCATTAAAATCCAACATTATCCAGCAGGTGTCACTGGAGTGTAACACTGAATGTAAGTCATGTGAGGGAAGATGCTAAAATGAACGTTGAGATTGAATTCAGCTACCTACATACTACTAAACATTCAGAAGCATCAGAAGAATAAGGAATGAAGAAGAATTTAAAACAGAAACTCACGGAGAAATAAGGCAGAATAATTAAAAAGAAAAGCAAGCAAAAAGCATCTGTCATAAAAAAGACTAAAAAGGAAAAAGTGATTAGGTTTAAAGCTTTGCTTGAAACTGAAGCATCTGCATTTTTAAATTAAGGCAGCAATAGAAGATAATGCAACTGGTGGGAGACAAAATGTTTTGTTCCTTCAAACAGTTAGCAGCATAAAGTAGGACTCTGAAAAGGATTTCAGAAGTGTGTACCTTGTTGTCAGTTGTGACTTCAAGTTGCTGTTGCAGTTTTGCTATTTGCTCATGAAGATGATATATTTCCTGATCCTTTTCTTGCATGATGTGAGCGAGCCTCCCAGCCACTAAATGATGGTCCTTTATGGTGGCATCTTCGGATTTCTGGATAGCTAGTCCTAGTATTTCCATTTCATCCTGCCAAAAAGGAAACCAAAACCATGTTACAGTTGTACATGATGTTTTCTGCATATTCTTCTATTTCAAGGGTAGGAATTAAAATAACCAAATTTCATGGAAGTAATCACAAGTTCACAAGCAATCATATGAATTTTTAAATATTTTGACAAATTGAACAGTGGAATGCTTGAGAAAGAGAAAGAATTTGGTGTCTTGGCGTTTTCAAAAAACTTATTTCTGTGGAGGAAGGAGAAGAAATCTTCAGGTGCCTCTGTTACACAGTTACCTTAAATAATTTGTTCTCTTGTTCAAGTTCCTGCAAGTGTGTAGTGGATTCCTTTCGCTGAATTTCTAGCTGCATGTGCAGTTGCTGAACTTCTTCATTTTTATTTTCTAGCTCCTCTCGAAACTGCTCCAACTGTTCCTCAAGGTTCGTGACCTATGTTTCCAAACAAAAGGAGCAGGAAAAGGAGTAGGCAGCCATACCAAAAATTAAATGCTATAAATTTCAAGTACAATGACTACAGTAAACTGGCTTGCTATACACAAACAAAAGAATGTGTACTTGGTGACATTTGGAGTCCTTAAACTGAATGGAATTTTAAACACCACTAAAGAAATCAATTGAAATCACCATGAAGTTTTTCTTAATTGGGCTGAATTTTTATTTCAGAAACACTCTTGCAAGTCATAAATATTAACATACAACAACTACCATGGATCACAGGAGAATTCCAAAGGTATTTGGACTGCTGTCTCTCTAACTGCAAAAAATTTCATCTGTATAGCTCACTAAACTCAACAAAAAGCAAAAACTGACAAAACAACATGTACATGGAAAAATTGAACTTTTCACAGGCATTTTACCTCCTTTTCCTTTCTGTCCACAGCTTCTCGTTCAGCTTGCAGTTGAACTTCAAGAGGTAACTCTCCCTTTACTATGATGGTGCCAAACTGTTTCCTTTCCTCCACCTTTACACAGAAATAATACTAATAGTTATCAGATTAAAAAAATACAGTATTTTATTTTCAAGAATATAGCAAAGTAAGTAAGTTCAAGAAAGTAGCAAATCCTTGATAAATTTTGACCAAGCAATACCTTTTGCAGGTGGTCAGCACTGATGATTAAGGCTTGTTCCAATTCTCTTATCCTGCATTCTAGCTTCTCAATTTCTTCATTTCGTTCTTGTATATCTCTCTGAAGTTGCTCCTTGGAGAGCAAAAGCTCACTGCATTTGTCTGTTTTCTCTTTGAGATGATTTGTTAACTGTTCAACCTGGTGACAATATGGCAAGATTATTATATTGTATTACACTGGAAAGGTTCACTAGCAATGGCAATACCATGCATTTCTGACAGGGAGAAAATATTCCTCTTTTTCTGCCACAACGAAACTCCTACTCTTCAGGTGAAACAGAATGTACTGTCAGGATACTGTGGTACTACATCCAACAAATACCAACAGCATTATTTAAGAAGTGGTGTGTTCTGCCTGCTCTCTAGAATTGATCTTGTCCTTCTGAAGCCTTCATACTCTGTAGTGAGTTCAAAGCAAGCAGCACAGCATCCCTATGCAGCCCACTAAAATGATGCCTTTAACATCTAAGGATGGAGTGTCTTGACTCTATGGCCAAGATGCTATTTGCCTCTGAGGGAAATCTTAGTTCTAAAAATCTGTGACAAAATTATTGAAAAGAAGCTGATTTGTGGCACTGGGTCTTTAAAGTTGAAGAGAATAGCTATACTTAAATGACAAAAGACAGGAAGCTTTGTTTTCTTGCGATGTTCCTTAAATGGGACCAAACAGATGTCATGGATGTAGTAATGTCACTTTCTACAAGGGACAAAACATCCAAATAAAACATTCTGAATCTCAGTAGGTCAGATGTATGTATCTCAGAAACAACATATTAAAAGATTAACTGAAGTAGCAGAGATAGTAATACCTATCCATTTCTAGCTGTATTTCAGAAATTATTAATTGAAATTACAGATAAGAAAGATGCATAACAAATCCATAGCATGATGTACAGAATTAAGACTTGAGTCATTGAGCAAGAGACAGGGAAAGTACAATTTGTCCCACTCAAGAAACTGATTTCAGTATTTACAATTAGGAAGTTACGATGCAGCCAAAAGGTAGAAGACTCAAAGCATTTCAAGAGATAGAAGAGAAGAGGACCAGAACATAAAGCTGACAGGATGGTATTATTGACGTTATCCATCCATGAGTAACACCACAGTCTGAAGTGACCTCAGAAAAGTCCTGAGAGAGAAATGGAAAAATAAAAATCAAGTCTAGAGCAGACTCTGCAACGACCCTCCCTGGAGTAAGTTGACAAAGCTGAAACAACAGTAAGAAACGAGTTATCAACTGAAAATGCTCCTGGCATTCCCTCAATGCAGAAGAAGATTTAAAAAAATGTGCAACTACAAAAAATAGAACAGCGCTCTCAAAAGCATGATAAATAATGAAAATATGCATATTTACAACATATTTCAAGGAACACTGTGACATCAAAATATACTATATGTACTGCATTTGATAAGATAAATGTAAATCTAATACATTATTGAAAATCCTGTCTATAATTTCTAGTATACCACATTTAACATTACCCATATCTAAACCCGCTGCTGCATCTGTGGTGCTTGCAGACATTATCTTGCTGTCTTTCCACCTACTAAAATTTTTTAATGTAAAAACATCAAATACAAACCTCAAAATTTTAATCACAGTTTAAGCTGTCTTTCATTTTATAGCATGCTTTAGATTTCCATTGTAGCATATCTGCCAATTTAAGAGTGTATACATGTGTATATGCACATATAAATCAGGATGATTTTTACTTACACATTCTGAGCAAAGAGGACAATTTTTATTATGCTATCAAATTTGAAATTTTCTTGGGATAACTTTTTTTTTTTAATGTGAGAATATTAATCTGGAATTCATATGCTATCCATACCACAAGTAATAAACAAACACATAACAAAATGAACCCAAAATGAACATCCTGGATTCAGGAAAATTAATTGTGCTAGAGCCACCTCCATCTGTGTAGTATGTCAGCAGGAGAGGAATGTGCACACTCTGGGCAACAGAAGGAAATAGATGCAAAATTTCTGTATATGTTTTGTTGAACACGTACCCAGCTAATTCCAGACAATTCATTGTTCACAGAGGCTGATGACAACCATATCCCATAGTACTGACTGAATACTTTGTCGTATTTCATACAAACCTTTGTACTAGAATATATTTAGAAACCCAACAAAACACAGTTCTAAACCTGAAAATTCTAAACAAGCAAGTAATTTGACACTTACATCTCACATAAAGCACTTATGTCCTATTACTGCCTGTGGTCCTAAACTATATCCTAGAATCACAGAATGGTGTGGGTAGGAAGGGACCTTAAAGATCACCTAGTTCCAACACATCTGCCACAGGCAGGGACACCTTCCACTATTTTAAATAATACAGAATACTAAATACTGTTGATATTTAAGATTTGAATTGCAGCAATTGAACTACTCCAGCAAGACCTTTGATTTGAAAATGACAGTCTAACCTAATAGAAGGCATTGTAATACTGAAAATCAAGCAAGAGCAACATGCAAAATTATCAGCCTTGATCAAAAAGCAGTACACAAGAAAACCCACAAAAAATAAAATGTTATTTAATTGACTAACAGTTCATCAAACAAAATCTGCAAAAGCATTATAGTAGCATTTACATTATAAAAACATTTACACTTTTGATTTTGCTGAGTCTAAGAGTTTTCTGTGATTCCCTTGAGCTGCTGTTCTAGAGTCACTACATTTTGTTCCAGTGGCAACAGACTTTCACTGGGGAGGTTCAGGTGTACACAGAGAGTGCTACAACATCTCAGGTGTTAAAACCTCAGTAACTCAATTCCCTCAGTGGTGTACCTGTGCTATAAACAGGACATCAAAAAACTACACAAGAACATGTAAAATTGCTAAAATAGTCTTGAATGTTTCTACAAACTTTTGAGAACAATGGATTTTCTACGTTAAGGTATAGATAGGAGAGAGCTGCATTGAAAGTTAGGAAGCTTCTGTATGTCTGCTACTAAAACTAAACAGCCTAAAAAAACCCCAAAAACACAGTTCACCACTTTCCTGCAATACCTTCAATCTCAGGGGATTTACTTTCCTGGCTTGCAAATGGCTGCAGAGTAGATACACCATAAAATAGCTTCATTATAATATCTTAACAGCTGTCAGCTTGTCATTTCTATTCATTGAGTACAAGTAATAAAATGTGTTACCTCTCTGGTTTGATGTTCATTGACAGGCTGACTCCTTTGTGGAACCTTAAGCTGTTGTTCTAGCTTCTGTATCTCTTGCTGGAATACATCTCTCTCATGCTCTCTGTCAATTGCTTGCTCCTGAAAGTTAAGAAATTACAAGGATACACCATTTGGTTTAAAACCAATCCAAGTTAAGTGTCTTATTGCATTAATGTGAGCCTTCTTCTTGCATTAATGTGAGCCTGGAAACAGGCTCAGTAGTTTTAAGGTAGCAGAATCTATTGCGACTACCATTAACATCTTTATAATTTGAGACAATGAATTTCACATTTTTTAATCAAAATATTAGCACAGCAGAGACATGTCAAGCAATATTTCACAAAAATGACAGGTTTGTTTCTTCTGTCCCAGGTACACTACACAAATGACAGTAAGAAAATATTTAATGATTTCTTCCCTAATGTTTGTCTTGGATAAATGAAGAATAAATAGAAATTCAAAATATAAATTAACTCTGTGTTAATACTGATGAAGAGCAATCAGATTAAAAAAATGATAAATTGCCTGAAATACAGAGCTGTTCTAAGTAAGCACCTCCAATTAATTTTCAACTTTTAAAATGTTATTAACTTGTTGGGCTGGAACCTACAGTACTGCCTATATTTGCTATCATTTGCCTATGTTTGCTCAAAATCTGCAAAAAATTAGCATTTCCTCCTGCATGAAACCCCAGTACCAGTGCTACCAACCCACCTTCATCAAATCTGCCTTTTACCATACTTACATCTAGAAATTTTCTTGTTTTCTCAAGTTGCTTCTCCAAGGCCTGATTTTGCTGCCTTAAGTCCATTAGTTCTGCATTTTTCTCTTGTTCTAGCTCTATGAAACGATTGACCTGCTCTTCCAAGTCTATTTCCAAGACTTTAACTTGCTTCTGAAGGTCATCATACTCTTTTTCAGCTTGACGTTGTACTTCAATTTTTTCCTTCATTAGCTTTTCTGTTTCCTCCAGTAATTCTGAGTATAATAAAAGCATCAGTACTTTTAGATATGAGTAGTAAGCAATGTTATAAAGCAAAATCACTCCCCAAGGTATCCATGCTGTAATCTACAGAAGGATGTGAACTGGCTTGGGTTTTTACTATTTTTCTTTTTTTGAAAATAGATTTTCTTCTGAGAAATTATCAGGATAATGACTGAAGCAAATTCATATTAAAATTACTATCCTTTAGTTAGTCTTCAAAGGACTGTTACTGAAGTTGTCTCAGACCACTTCCCCGTTTCAGTTTATATCAATTAAGAGGCCATTGTACAATTGAAAAGAAAATGCATGGGGTCAAACCACAGCTAGAGTCAGCACAGGAGTTAACAATGATGCGCAGAAAACCCAACCCTCTTCTCATCCCCATTGCCAGCAAAATCAATCCACTCCCAGACTTCATTATTTAATGTGATACATACAAGTAATTCAAGGGAAATACTGAAAGACTTAGCAAGGCTGCTGGGTAGACAGAGAGGAAAATTACTGACCTGCAACTGGAGCTTGCAAAATCAGTGACTGCATGAATGCCCAATTTTGAGTCAAGTCATCATGAAAAAGCCAGCAAGCACATACATAGGAAAGCCCCAAACCACTGTAAGACTCTTAAGCCACAGCCCACTGAAGTACCTATTAGCTAACAGTACAAACCCCCTGAGGTAAAACCCAAACAGCAAAGCGCACTTACTTTTGAAGACAGG
Source organism: Rhipidura dahli (assembly GCA_013399225.1). Lineage (NCBI taxonomy): Eukaryota > Metazoa > Chordata > Aves > Passeriformes > Rhipiduridae > Rhipidura > Rhipidura dahli. The sequence goes on from VXAC01008450.1 coordinate 427,878, forward strand.
ATGATATTTTAACAGAAACAATAAAATTTACTTTCACTAGAGAAGAAAGATCCTTCAGGCACCATCATCTTACATCATATTTAACTAATTCTCATTTCCAGGTAACCATTATATATCAATATAATAAAAAGTTTAATTATCACTCAGCTGTATTTGGAAATAAAAAGCAATAAAAGACTACAAAAATATCTCTCCAATACCATCTAAGTAACTGTAATTCATAGGTGAATAAGATGATGGTTATTGATGAATTTGCTTATTATGTTTAGAAATCAAAAGAAATGTTGTTAGCAAAACGTTGAACTGAGTATGAAATACAACATCAAAGCTGCAGGCCAGTAAGAGTTACAAGTAACGTCAGTAAGCCAAAAGCCCAATAATCCTGATTAACAATGTCAGTACGTGTAAGTCTTCCACCCAGTTACAGATTGGCCATGCAACATACAAACACACCTGCTTGGGAAGCTGCATCGATTGCAGCATCTACTAGGCCTAGGAGAATAGAGAGAGAGAAAACAAAAAAAAAGAAGCAAAGTAATTCACATGCCAGCTCTAGTTTTCTTGTGGTGCAACAATGTAAGAGAAAATGAAGCCAAAGATAGATGTGGCATTTAATGACAAAGTTGTTGAGATAACTTAGGGAATGTGACAAGTTGTTCTGGTATGCGTGATATAAGTGCCTACACATACTTATAGAATTGTTTATCCTTCCAGCTCTTATACATGAAAATAACTTTAAAACATTTAGAAGCCTAAACCATACCAAAAATAACTAAAGTGGAATCACAGAAAAGGATCTTCTTTACTACAGAGTAGGAAGCAGAAGGTTGTTCTTAAAATTTTGTTGTTACAGAAAACTGCGGGAAATGGAAAATACACAAGATGTGCAATCTACAAAAATAGCAACATTATAAATTGGAATAAACTTCTAGAAGTTAAAATGGTAACTTCATCCTGCTATTTACAATGTAAGCACTGCAATCCTTGAAAGATCAGTACTTCTTAAAATACTAGTGTTCTAATTTACTTCCCCTCTCAAACATGAAATATTAATTTCAGTTATTAGTTTAAGGAAGAATTAAAAGACGTATTTACTTCATGAGGGTAAATGCTTTTTTTGAGTAAGCAGTTAGTTAGATTACATTGACATGGTATATATCTGAAATTTTCACCATCAGGACTGAAAGCTTTCATTATTGGTAGGTAAAAGGCTTTCCTTATCATGCAACTGTTGTGCTGCTCTTCCCTGAAAGAGCAATTTATTAGAAAAGTTTATCTTCTGTGCCTACAATAAATACAGCCATCACATGTAGTGCAATCATGTTCTGGTGGGTATGCTTCCTAGTCCATCTTTCTGTCTGGAAAGTATTTAGACAGTATTTTTATCCATTGTTGCTATTCCATCTCCAGCGATAATCTAAATAAAAGAAGTTTTTTGGAGATAAAGCTTTTTCTGGCTTAAAGAAAAACTGTGATTTCTCAACACTTCCAAAAAATCCAGTCATTTCTTGTTTAAAAATCAAGAAAAGTTATCATTCCAACATTAGGCAACAGGTGTGAAAATATCCCATTTGGCCCTATCACATTTTTATTAATGATCACACAGGCAATGGGGAGAAGCCACTGCCATGTTTACTTATTATTTCATTTGGAAGTATAAGCAAATCTCATAGAAAGATTGTGATGAATACATACGCTGCTCTACTGGCCCCGCCTCTGCTCTCATGGCGTCCTTCTGTCTGGAGAGCAATTCCTTTTCTTCCCGGACCTGCTGCTGTTCAGCCTCTAACTCCTGCAATTTGTTACCTGTACACAGCAGCTCTTGCTCAAGATGGTCAATTACATCTATTTTTTCCTGGAGTTGTTTTTCCAGAAATGTTTTCTCATCTGCATAACCATCAATGAGGCCTGTAAATTTAATAGACAATGAAAACCAATTTTTTTCTTGTTGAAGTCATTACTGTATTCTGACACACATGCACACGTACGTTAGATGCTCAACACCTGACAATTTCTACTCCTGTCCTTGCTATCCTTTCGTGATAAATTATAAGAAAGACAGCAGAACAACAAATATAGCTCTTAATTTTTACTCAGCACAAAACCTCTGGAGCAAACAGAAACTCCAAAGCCAAGGAAAAATACATATGTAATAAACACAGGAGAAATAAGAAACTTAAATAAATTCAGTATAAATTTCTATATATCTAGTCTTGAGTCAGTATTAATATGGATTTTTCCCTATCTTGAGAATGTAGAAAAAATAAATATATTTCCATCTGTTAACAGTGTAGACCCATCTTTTTTTTCCATATTTGAATTCACAGAGAACACAGACATACAGGACTGGATATTGAAACAGAAAATACTGAATGAGTAACATCATTTATAACTTTTCAAAACTGTGAGACAATACAAACTCCAGTGGTTATTCCCACCGTACCAGATACTGCTCACAATGAGTACTTAACAGATTTGAAGTTAAGAGGGCATTCCCAGGTTAAATGGAATGCACACTCCCACAAAAAAGTTACGAACAATGAAGTCTGCTAAAATCACATATTGTGGTATTTACTTCTGCCAGGTTTTTTTTGAGATGTAATGAAAATTGTCAGAGTTCAGTGAACAAATTTACATTAGCTTTTCTATCACATCAGATAAGTCATATTTGACATCACTAAAACACAAGAGGTTTGAAAATGTCTCAGCTGCAGCAGTTTTTGTGGTAAGAAAGAAATGATGACAAATGACACATTTTATCTCAAGAGAAGACAGAGCACCATCAGATGTATAATGAACTAAGACATTGCTCTGCATACCTACCTAAGGAATTTAATAAAAGAATGTAGATTGTCTTTGTCAGAATATGCTAACAACTCACTTCAATGGGCAGAAATTAAATAAAAAGCATTCTATGACATCTTTGTTTCCTTATACCAATATCAACAAAAAAAGGTGCCAGTCATTTAGAAGTCCATTAATTTCAAATACACCTAACTTACAACTGTGCAATATATTTATCAAATGCTAAAACTAACATCTAATTCTGTCTCTTACATTCTAGAACTGTTCATGAACCAAATCAATACAGCTATTCTGTCCTAATACATTAGGCATTTTTACTTTATTATTGAAGATTTGTGAATAAAATTTCTATTGAGACAAAATATTATTCTCTAAAGAAAGCAGCTGCCTACATTCTGAAATTCTTCAATACTAAACATTTTGTAACCTCATTTGTGTCAGAATAGAAATTCTTAGGTAGTTCATATCTTGTGGAAGAGTTCTTCGTATTTTTGCATGTTTAGATGTGTTCCAAACAATTTTTTTCACTCTTAATTTCATCTTGAAAAAAAAAAAAAGCCTATTTCAGATTTGAATCTATTCCTTCTGAAATCAATTTTCATCCTTTCTGGTTTTGCTAAAGCTACTGAAATGTTGCAGCCAGTACTGCTGCTGCTGCCACACAACATTTATGCTGTATGAACCGACAGGTGACCAGCTGGCCCTCACACCACATTTTAGACACACGGCTTAGAAACCTGCACTGCTTTTCAGCTTATGGGTATTAATAGCATGTGAAATCATGATGGATTATCTGTCTGTGTAAAAAGAAGTGTAAGCCTGGCAGGGTAGCATTCTCCAGGAGTAACATTTGGCTATCAAACTTCACTCTATGCTCCCACTTTGAAACAGAGAAGTCTGCTGAGCTTCCATACTATCAAAAATACCTTTCTGCTTATTACTAGAGAGATCCTACCTATGGAGCAGGTGTTTTTTGCATCTTTTCCAGATGCTAATCATAGATAATGATAGAAAAGTTGGGTGGCTACAAAACATTGAGCTACCAAAACAAGAGAACAAATAATGTGTATGTCAGATTTGAACATATTTTCCTGATATCAGAATAGATTATTAGATTTGTAATACCCAACAATTTTTAATTGCTTCCTTGATGCAGTTGCAAATACAGTTTTTAAAAGATCACTTCAAACAGTGCAAACTGAACACATCACCACCATATCATCACATTGAGAGTAAAGACTCTGTGTCAAGGTCATGAGGCAGCAGGCACAAACAGAAATATGGAAAACTGCACTTCAACATATGAAAATGAGCTTGAGGTTTTTTCCTTTCCCCTCATTGACACTGGTTGAACACTGGAACGTGCTCCAGTGTTCAAACACTGGAATAGCCACTCAGAGAGGCTGCGGACATTCAAAACTTGACTGAACACGGTCCTAGGCAAGCTGTTCTACCTGATCTTGCTTTGAGCAAGAGGCTGGAATAGTTGATCTCCAGAGGCACGTTCCAGCCTCAACTATTTATGATTTTAAGTTGTTAACATTTAAGCTTGTCTGCTCAAACATGTTATGATGAAATAAATTATTATTTTTAATATTGTCATTATTTTTTAACATTATCAAAACTGGAAAATAGAATTACAGTGTAGTTGATGTTGGTAGGGACCTCCAGAGGTCATCACATCCACAACTATCCAGAAGGCTGATAACATTCTAAAACTTGCAAAGAAATGGATCAAATTTGCAATTTCTTTACCCAATTAATAAGTAAGTAGGTGCCAAGTCCAGCAACTCGTAAGAGAAGCTACTCACCTTCAGCTTTACTAAGCTCCAAAGCCAACTGCTCTCTGGCTTTGGTTTCCTCATTAAGACGTTCTTGTAGCTCTTCCTGATACCTGATAAATTCTGTGGCCTCTTGTTGCTTCTTGAAGGACTCTCGCATGAGCTCTGTCTGAGTAATTTTAGCATGTTCAAGCTATCACAGGAAAAAAAATTAAAGAAATTAGATAAGCACCTATTCTATCATTCCTATTTAATTAACAGTTGCTTTACAGGGTGATTCAAAGTCTCACATAACTAGACACATAACTTCACTAGACGTTTGATAAAATCTTTATTGAACAGTCATTTGCAGAGTACAAGGTGAAGATTGACTTATAAAAGTCTAAGCAAACAGGCTTTGTCAGTATAATGAACTCCATGAGCCACCTGGCTAAATCCGTGTCTTTGTTCCGGTAATTCCTGATTTATGAGCTTACACAAGATTCACCTTTGTTTAGACATGAGTTTGCACTAAATATGGGTGAGCTACCACCCACCATACGCTTAGAATGGCTAAAAACCATCAAACTGGCAGAAACCTTATTATAAATTAACTCAAATGGTGCTTCACCTCTTTTTCTCCTTAACATGAAGATAGATGAGAACACCAGGAAAATGTGAATTTTCAGAGTATTTCACATTTTGAGCAACAATGGAGTACAGCAGTGCTTCTTCCAACAGTGTCAACCTACCAGAATTAATAAGGATTTTTTTAATTCTTCTCCACTTTTCTGGTGGGTTAATATTTAACATGTAATGTTTAACACAGATGCAGCACAGTCTCACTGTGCCACTATCCTAGAGTACTGGAAAACCATGTCACATAAAACTGCATATTTAGAGTTTAGTCATATCCAAAACGATAAATTCAAAACTAATCAAAATTAGAATTAAAGAAGTAAAATAATGCATAAAGATGAAACGTTGTTAGAAGTTTTGATTACACAAAATGTCCATTTAAGATAACATCAAACTGAAATCAATTACCCAAATCTTTACTTCTCAACTATTAACATTTATAGTCTACATCCACCTCTCTGAGAGACACAAACACAAATAGTTAAGAGTTGAACTCTGCAGGAGTTCTTTGTGTGGCTTGTATTCAAAATAAGACAATTTATTTCGAATAAGAACAATGTCAGAAAATGAAATAAAACATCTTCTGCTCCTTTGTTTTTTTGTTTTTTTTTTTTTTTACTTTTTAAAATTCTGGTTATTGGCAGATATTTGAAAGATAACAATATCTACAGTTTCTATAAAATATTCTCTCTTAATTTTTTAAAAAATAAAATCTTTCTCACTAAGTCCAACTAAGATTGTTAATATGAGGAGTTTGCTTTAAAAGCTCAGAAAAATGGGTTAAGGAACATTAAATAGAATAGTACACACAAAATTATCCACTTACACTTTGAAAAGAAAATCTGAATAATCAATACATTCTTTTTTATAATACACTGAATTTAAATACTAAATTTCTTTTCTACAGCATTCCTTTTTCAATGGACATCGTTAACACGTTCATGTTAATTATTTATTCTGCCAAGGGTTAAAGAAAGGTCTAAATAGTGCAACTATCTGCACTGGTATGAGAAATTTTTAAAAATCACAGAGCACCCTTACTGTACCCTTATATTTTCAAGTGCTTAATGAAAGATGCATCACATAAAAAAGGGGAACATATGATAGATTCACTGTGCACAGACAACTGTAGAAATAGCTTCCTGAAATGCATTAAATATTTCAGTTAAAACTCAGAATAAAAATTATTCTCCATTTTTTTTCAGTAATAACAACTCTAAGTATTACTAAAAATATCACAGGGCAAAAAAAAAAGAAGTACAAACACAAACAATTGATTGTGAACAATTGATTTTAAGATCAACAATTTCTCCATGGGATCACTGGAAGCAATTCTCCAGCTCATGCTAGTTACTTCTATTAGTCAGTGCACCAAAGTTAAAAAGGAGCAACTTTGACTGCAGTCTCTCCCGCAGTCTCTCCCCAGTATGAACTATTCTCAGCGAGATAAATGAAATGGAATAAGTAACATGGAAGTGCTTTAAAAGGAGATCTCAAATATCTGGAATTTAACATATTTCTGTGGTTGATAAATTTCTTGTGTGAGAAATGATCAGAAAGTTGTATAATTAAGGGTTTTTCAGTGCCCACTGAAAACTGGGAAAAGGGCCTGTCAGCAGTACATAATAATTTTAACAATAGAAACAATTTTAAATAATTTCTCTTTTCTATTTAAGCTTAATTTCTTTTAAAAACTTGCATACTTACTGAATAGGGAGGCATAGGCAAGGAGATTTTAGAGACAACTTTTAAAATGTGTCCATTTTTTTTGTGGCTGAAGTGAAAAATTGAAGTATTTACAACTACAGAATTATTCTCATCCAAATGTTCAGTGAAAGGAAAAGGATATGGCAAAGGCACACGAGATTCAACCTCATATATATCTTCTTCTTGGCCTTCAGTCCACAAGCCACTGAACAGGTTAGATGCCCAGTAGGTGCGGTAAGAATCCATCCCAAAAAATATTGCTCTTGCTGTCTTCTCAACTGTCCCGTGGGTATTTTGCACTAGCTAGGCTGGCTTTAGAAGCTTCTGACAGGAATTTGTAACAGAACATGTGAATTTAACACACACCAGCCCAGTCAGTGATAAACCTACTCAAAACCAGTAGGAAGCCTCAGATCACTTTTCAAGCTGAGTCATTCAGGGGTGGATTAATCCCAAAGCAAGAGGTACAGGAAAACTTCGTATGGTCACTCGTAAAAAATCCTTCTTAGAGAAGTTCCACATGAAAAAGCAATAGAAATCTCCCAATAGCAACTGACAAGTAATTTCCAAGGCAAGGAAGCACAAATTTCTTCTGCTCACACAGGATCGCCGCAGCAGATACGCAAGCTAACAAAACTGAAACTAAAAATTTTCCAACTCCACTATGGCAAATGAAAGAAAAATACAGGTATGCCATTATTTGCATTCATTCTTGTTGCTGGAGTTAATTCAATAGGAAGAACTTCCTTAAACTCAGTTGGTTTAAAGGCTTCCTGCTAGTATCTCCCAACTGAAAGAGTTCAGGGGAGTGGCCCAGTTTGTTTACCTACACATAACACCAGCAGGTGGAATTTGAATTAATACACCCACTATATGCCCTGCCTCAAGTTTCAAACTGCACTTTGGGTCTGAAAGTGTGTGTTCAGACAGGTCTCATACAGTTACTTTGAAGATTTTGCCAGGTTTCCCTTACTCTTTTAAGTTTATTTGAAGAAATGGGTACATGCCTCTATGCACAACACAACTGATCAGAGGAAAGGTTAAAATCTTTTATGCATGTAACCAGTTTTAGATTACAAAATATTGCAGACTAGAAAAAAATAAAGTATTCAGTTTCTGAATATTTAAAAATTATTTTCAAGTCACCTATATATTCATAGTATATGTGAGAAGTATATATAATCCAGTAAGCACACACCAGACACTGCAAAGCAGAAAAGCTTGAATGCTTGCAGTTTCTCCACAGAACAGCCAGAGAGATGTCAATATTTATAGCGTGTGAAAATGTGTAAACAGATCAATTTTTTATTAACTTAAGAAAAAAACCCCAAACATATATGATCATCAGGGATAAACCCATCTTTGTATAATTGATATTGAAAAAAAAAGTGTCTGTGTGTATTTGAGCCGTAACTCTGTTGCTGGTATTGGCAAAGTCTCAGCTACAAAGCTATGAAGGAAAACAGTTTGATACCTTCAAACTGAGATGTACACAGTCCAAAAGTAAAGCACATGATGGAAGCAGTGTGATTTGAACTGAGCTAGGTATATAGTTCCCACTCCAGCTAACAAGGAAGTACTCCAGGCAGAAAGTACTCCACCACACAAAGTACCCTGATGGCAAACTGCCCCTTTTTTGGATACTATTCCTGAATCACATACCTCACACAAATGCTGGAGTGCAGACTCCTTTTCTGACAGCAAGGTGGGTATGTGCTTAGCTGGCTACGTTTAAATCAGAGTTGGAAGAGACAGCAGGAGAGCTCCACCTATTTGTCCAGTCAATTGACTAAAATGTTTGTCAAGGGAAACAGGCACAGTTCCTCTTATTCCACCCTCTTCACAAGGACTAGCTCTATGTGCTCTGACACCTCCTGTCTATCTCTGGATTGCAGCAGAATGCAGGTGATCTGTATGAGCAATGAAAGACTGCCCTAGATTGACAAGAATGCCCAAATTCAGGCTTCCCCTACAGACCAAAGTAGATTCCTAACAGGAAACTAAATTCATCAGTAAAATCATGCTGGAGCAGTCTTTTTTTGGGGGGAGGCACTTGAAGCATTGTTTCAGCTGTCAAAATGAGCCCTATGGGTTCTAGGCTCATGAAAACACAACCACAAGAAACAAAGAGCCCCTCTGAGACACAAAATTTAAAATGCTTCTCTATTAAATCACCCCACCTGATTTGAAGTTTCATTGATAGCTTCCAGAAGCTTTTCAACAGCCGCCTGCAGTCGAGAACTAATATTCAGAATGAGCTCCTCATTTTCAGGATCTATTTCCATTCCACTTTCTGCAAGATGTTGGCTCAGCAGTCCTTCACCTGCTGCTCCTGACCACATGTTAATATCATCATCTCCCATACTAATACCATGATATGAGGAACAGGACTCTGGGAAAAAAAAATAGTTACCATTTCACATGAACTTTTAGCAATTGCAAACATGGAAAACTGTACAACTGAATTACAATAAGTAAGCCAAGTCTGATAATGATTAAAATATTCATCTTAGTCACAAAAACAGAAAGGGAAATAGTGCATACTAAAACTCACACAAACAAGATAAACAATGTGTTAAGTAAAAAGAAGAAGTGCAAGAGAAAAGGAGATATTAACAGAGTATTTTAGACATACTTTCAGTATGCTTAGGGGCTCTGATGCTCATCTTTGAACCTTTGTTATGATCAGTAACCCACACTACTTAGAATAACTTGCAATAATTCTTGCAAGATTTTCTTTAAAATACAAATCAATTAAAAAACCGCAAACAAAACCAGAAATAGACTGTCAGTCCCTGTTTCACCAACACCCAATTATGTTATTGTACATTAACACAAAACTGTTCAAGTCAGTGAATCAAACTCAGGTGAGTAAAAGGAAAGGCATGCATGCAATTCAGACAGCTTCTTAGGACAAACAGACCAGAATACAGAACAACAATATTCAGCATGGTTATTAGTGAATTCAAAATATACGAAGGTGGATAGCTGAACAAATCAAGTACAGTGCAGCAGCACTGCAACTGTCCCTGCTGCTGGGCCACCTGGCACCTGCCTGCTTCTCAATCTTCATCAGGTCTGATTCCATTTAGGGACATTATCCATTCTTTCTGAAAAGCCAGACACACAAGGTTTGCCTACGGAATTAGGCTGATAGCAATTCATCTAGGAAACAGCACATTTGCCATACTTAGAATTCAAGGCTGTGTTTAAGCAATGCAAGTGAAAGGAAAGTCTTGAGATGTTTTAAAATCACACTTTCAGTATGAAAAAACAATACAATGGATACATTGTGACAGTAGAAACTACTGTTGATAACATCTTTTAAAAAGAAAGAAATGTTACGTCCTTAGACTGATAGATTTGAAATGTCAGAAATAAATGCTACTGTGGAGAGTTTTTTAAAATGACAGTTTATTTAAATGAAGTATATTTCTGGAACATATTTAAAATAAAATAAATATTTTGATATAATGCTTTTTTTCAACAATTGGGCATTTTTGCTTAGGATTTTCTCAAAAAAATCTTATTTTTCAGGAACAGCAGTATGACTAAATGAATTAAGAATAGTCAATGCCTGTTTAGTAAGGAAGTTGCAATACTGGGTTATCTTTGAATTCAAGTTCCTGGTTACTCCACGAATTGTGACTGCTGAACTAGAACAGTTTGTTTAGCTACAGAAATGGAATTGAAATTATAACAGGTAAATGTCACAAATTGCTTTTGAAAATGCAGTTAGGTCTTGTTGGTTTTGCCTCCTAACCAGGCAGGCGAATAATACTGGCAGGCATATAATAACATGAGAACTCTTGTTGATGTTGTTTGAACCTAGCAAGCAAGGCAGATTCTAGTTCTGAGGTTTGTTTTTAGCTTTTAACAAGCTGCAACATGATTAACCACCTGGTGTACTTAACACACATTCCTACCTGCAAGTATTCTGACAATAATATCTGCTGCCATATATACGACCATACAAAACAAACTATTCTACAGCAATTTTAATTCAGGAAGGTTTCACTTTGTTTACTTTTCTCTTAAAACTGCTAAGAATTTTCAAATGCAGATACATTTAGTAATTTTTTTCTTCTAGTTGCATTATTACTGTTTCATATCTCCTTTTAGATATGTGGGATATAATGTTACAAACTGTTTTCACACTCCAAAGGGAAAAAACAGAAGCACACTATATGCATGAATGGAACGAATAACCAGATGAATAAAATATACATTCACATGGCACCTTTCATCTACACAGGATTTCAAAGCACTTTTGAGTACTGCACTTTGGAACATCAGTCATGAACTCCTCTAGTGGAATCACCCTAGCAGTGGCTAGCAGTCATTTTCTGCCAGCACACTATACATTTGCAGTGGGTTTGTAGACCATAAAAACTTTCCCACAACATCCTAATATTCCATCCCCCTGCCATATAAGGAAGGCTGCAAAATTGTTAACAATTTAACATTTTTTATTCAATAGCATTTTGATTTCTTACCACCCAAATTTGGGCTGGGTTTGGGTGTTTCAAAATATCAATAGTGATGCAGAAGCTTTAATATCCTCAGAGTAGAAAGGACCTTCATTTGAGATGGACATCAAGCAGCATAAGTATTTCCAAATGCTGTGCCAAAGTATTGGTTAAAGACTGAGTTGAAGGAAAATATATTCCCTACTGAGCCACCAACACACTTACTGCAGCACCTGATGCTCTTTGGAGGCCACCCATCTTAAGAACTGACCAGGTAAGACCCTGCTTAGCTTCAGAGATCTCACAAAATAAAAGCCCACAGTACAGTAGCACAGCTATAAACAAGATAAAACAATGACATATTAGTTATTGCACAATCTAATTCTTTCCTGATGGAGTACAAATTATCTCTGTAATGTTCCTGTTTTCCTTCTCAAGTTTAACCCATAATTCATGTCCTTCTGTTTCAGTAAATTATTTGCTTGAGAGGTACATCTGAATTGTGCAATGATGACTATGTGTAAAATACAAAAATAAAGATTATACAAAATGAAATGTGCAGTTGGTTGCAAAATCATTTGAACTGGCTGTCTGGAAACTTCTGGAGAAAAACTTAGAAACACTGATCGCAGCTCAGAATGTAATTTTTAAAAGCCAGGTCCGGAATATGTCTCTTACATTAATAATATCTTTAATATTATTATTTCTTACTGCCAGTGACCAGAACAGCACCAATTGACCTCCAGGAACTCATAAGACTTAAAACTCCTGGGTTTTTTATGACAATTCTTTTGTAATTTGCTTCCACTTTTTCTGGATAAATACAAAATAAATCAGCATAAAAATATCATTTTGTTATATGAAATACCTCTAAAAAACCCATCATAATTTACCTGAAAGATAACTCTAAGAAATGAGGAAAGAAAAAGTGAGCTGTCCCTGAAAGTATAATCTGGCACATGGAAACTTTACTAGTCTCAAAGATAAGAAAGAAAAACCAGTAAGTAACAAATGCACAAAAAACTTGTAATAATTCTGTTTACACCATGGGGCTGGCAGCCCAAATGATAAATGTAGACATCCATACTATAATTTCTATGAAGTGGAATTTAAGAACACAAATTCACATTAAATGTCTTCCTAACTGCACAGTAAGAGTCTGTATATTTTTCCCTTCATAATGGTCTTAGTATACAGCATCTTGGTGCAGCATCTTTCCACAAGACTTTCAGTGGTGGAAGCAAGAAGTAGAAATATTGTCCAGTCTCATTAATCACCCCTGGCAACTGAATGTCTAATCCCCATTTTGTTTATCTTTATAATGTTGTTCAATCTCCCACCCCCACAGAACTAAACAAAATTTCTCTGTCCTGCAATTTTGTTTTTCAGTCCATACAAAATAATAAATAGAATATAACTGGCCAAAGTAAAACTATCATTTCTTTGTGTAAACTCTCTCCTTGTAATGAAAAAAGAATCAACCAAAGAAACAAATGTTTGTGTTGTTTCCTGTGCCATGGAGCTTGCAGTTCAGCACATCAGATGTCATGGCCCACTAAATCTTAAGAAAAGTGCTTAATTATACAGTGCTTGCTCTGAAGTTTCAGATACAGAAGTATTTTATGAGCTGCCAACTGACATTTATGAAGCAATACATATTTTGCATCATGTAGAGCCAGTATCTCAGTTTACTCCTGGGATTCCACTAAGGAATTAAGGCTAGGGGGATTACAAGTTGAAAACAAAGAATCAGTTTAGTGGCAGTGCAGTGTTTAGCTATTTATTACCTTTTTCCTGGTACACTGCTCAGAAATAAGGAGCTCAGAAAGCAGGGAAGAGAGTTTAATATTCAAGGAATGCCATAACCTCACAGGCTTCTCCAGAGCAACCTGCATTACTGCAGTCCCTCTGCCCAAGTAAACTCAGCAGATTGCTGTGCACAAATGCCATTCACCACCAGTGATATGTTTTATGACTGAAATTTGAACTTTACTCTCTCTTCTAGAAATAAAATCCTGTGCTTTCAGATAACCTAGTCAAACCCTGATCTGCTCTATAAATCAGGTGTGGTTATAAGTATATGACCTTAATGATTCAGCTTTTAAAATGCTGAAGCGCAGCAAAAATAGTAAGCTGAGTTTTGCTTGTCAATAAATGTTCAGATGGTCAGAAAGAATTCACTTCAATAAACACATTATTTTACTACTTTATTATTAAATTTTTATTGGTATAAATTTATTTCTACAGATTTCCTAACTAACTAAAAATCTGTTTGGCTAGGTATTAGAAAATACAATAACATGCACAGTTTAAAAAAAAAAAAACAAACAGTGTGCACCTATTTTTTCTATAAAACAGTGGGGAAAAATTTCAAAATTTTTCCTCTCAAGCCATTTAGTGTTAGTGTAGGAAATTAATAGAAAGAGTCTCATTGCTGAAAACACTAACAGAATTTGTCATCTAACACCATTTGAAGAAAAATCAAATACTTTAGCTGATGGAAGAGTACAACTACTCTTATGGCTCCATGACCCCAATGGCAGAAAGGATGCTGCTGTATCATTAGGAGAGTAAAAAAGGAGAACTGTGAATACAACTCCAGATACATTACAAACCACACATTCAACAATTATAGCTACTGTAAGGTTGGCCCTTCTTTACTTTTCACTTTTTACTTTGTTTACTCCTTCCTTCATTGTTATTTCTGAATGTAAGGAAGCATGCAAAAAGGATACTGGAATTAAAAACTGGTAGGTGGACAGCTCAAATGCTGCTCTGTACCAAGGAGGGGCATTACGAGAACAGACACACTGCTTTGTTACAGAATAGTGAAACCTGACATACCTCTTCAAAATATACTAAAATAGCAAACACAAGATTTCAAACAGTCAAACCTCATCTCTAGCAGAATGGAACAGAGCTTTCTGCTATCTGAAAAGAGTACTCTTCCATCACAAGACTTCCCAAGAATTTAGCAACTCATTCCAGTTACAGGGACTGTTGTGTGTTTAGACAGTAGCATTATGAAAGCCAAGAACTGCATTTTGCTACATATATGTAATGCAAGTAATCCATATTAAGATTTGTTACTGACAGTAATTAGTGACACATACAACTATACACACTGATGTCCAGGAGCAAGCAAAAAGTGAATGCATCCAGAACTAAGGCCAGAAGCTTAATTATTCAATCTGCTATTCGAGGAAAAAGGCAAAGCTTTGAAAGCCTGACGTTTCAAAACATAATTTTTATCACAACTAAATACAGTGAAATGTGTAGAAAACAAACGTTAGTTTTTTTAAAATGGAACCGTGCTGTTAACTTGAAAAATTCAAAAATTTTTAGACTACAGCTTTATACATTTCATTGCATATAACCTTTTGAGTGATCAACTGAAAAAGATGTCTCTGTGCTACAAATTCATACAGCTTTTCCTAACCTGCCCCAAGGCTTAACGTGACCTATATTTAAAGCCAGAGGGAATCAATAATATGCAATAATCTACATTTCAAAAGAAAGAGGTAAAGTTCACCTTCATTTACCAGTTGTATTATTATCTTGTAAAAGACACTTTCTTAATACTGAAATGTAGTATTTGACTTTCAGTTCTTTTTCTCATTCATAGTAGTTAAAATTCCAACCAAATCCAGATGTAAAATGAGTTTCAGGCTGAATTGATCTGTTGTTCATTAGCTTCCCACAAGATCCAGGATGCATGTGCACAGCCTTAATGGTACCTAAATGGCAATACAATTGAGCACCTGCTCTTGCTCAAAAGAGAAATGGACACTATCCTAGTGCAGTCAGAAGAAAATAAACAGAGCCCAGTAGAGTTCTTAGACACTGGTATGCAGCTAACAACATCAAAATGCTCCTTTAGTCTTGTGCCAACTAGGACTACTGGAAACAGCTGATGGGCAAGTGCTGGCAGTAAAGAAGTTTCTGGAACTGTGTCCAAAAGGTAATTTGCACGCTAACACTTCTTTAGGAAGCTAATGAAGTCCACGAGCAGATACATACAGGTTTGTGCCATGCCAGCTGCCCTCACTGAGGGCACCACACACACCTATGTACTTTCAGTGCACTGCTGGAGACACAGCCCTTGATGCTAGCTCCCACTCCCCATACATACAGAAGAGAGTGTAAGTGGTGCAAGATGCCATGGAGCTATGTTTCATTCTCTTTGCCTCCTTCAAAAGAAACTTGTTTTTTTCTTTTTTTACTTCTCAATCACTTTCCTATTCTGTTGCAGGCTTTGCAACTGGCCCCTAGATGTGAGCTGTAATTGGTGTGGGGCGTGACCTAGACAACTCCTGAAATGCTGTTTCTTAAGCAGATATGTCATATGCATTCAAATGAAAAATAAGTTGTGGGGTTTTTTCCCTTAAAAAAAGTTTAATTTAAAATGTCAAAACTAAGAGTATTTAAATATGTCATTAAAGTATGCAAATGGTTCTTCTTATGAAATATAAAACCATACAATCAGTACCTTTTTCATACCCCACACGGATGCAGGGTTTCAGTGACTCCTCTGCCTCAGTGTCCCATCCAGCTTGTTTGGAAGGCTGGACTTTCCCAGACCGATCCAGTAACCCAAGCACATGCTGACCAATTGTCTCCTCCATTGCTACAGTTGTCTTCACAACTTCTAAAAGAATCTTCATGAGTTTTTCATTAGCCTTCTGAAAAACATCCCTGCAGGACAGAAATTAATCAATCCTCCGATTTTTCCCTAATTTCCAAGTGGGTTTTATCTCTTATACACCCTTGCAACCAGAAAAGATTTGCAAGTGAAATAACAAAATTAAGATTTCTTTTTTAAGGCTAAACCCCACATTATATAAATACTAAACAAACAGTCATGTTAAAAGTCAGTTCTTTGTACAAAATATGTAAAAAGTCCAAGTATTTATCAATATTTCTACTTTTACCCTGGCATTTTATCTAGTTATTCTTTTAAAGCAGAGGTCTGCTTTTGCCTGGTATTCATTATAAAATCAATCTTTTCTCAAAATGACCATTAAGAAAATTGTTCCTCTACACAGATCAAAAAAGTAACAGAATAGTCAAATGGGATTATAAAATAAAACACTAATACCAATATAAACTTAATTAGCATATGTACATACAATAAGTGTGTAAATATGTGTGTATAAACGATGTTCATGATTAAAAGTGTGTGATACAAAATATATAGTAAGATAGGCTAAGATTTGTCTCATCCTCTACATCATTACATGGCTAGGCTTTATAAAAAATAAGACACCATTTAACCTAAAGAACATAAACTTAGAACTATGCTTTTCTAGAACAAAAGATGCACATTATCATCAGTCAGAATAAAGCTTATAAATATTATTACTATAACAGCAAGAACATGATTATCAAAATTTAAGAAAAATATTTTCTTAACAGTTCTAAGCACCTTTCATTTGAAAGAAGAGCTGAAGGTGTTTCATCAGGCTTTCTTCCCCCATCTTCATGCTCACAGATCTGCTCTCTCACATCATTTTGGTTTTCTTTTTCATTCTGAGTAAGTTTTGGCAGAGGGAGAGAAAACAAAAAGGACAGGAATCCCGTCATGTCAGAATCAACATATTCTTCTTATATACAGTAGAATATGAAATTTAAAATCTAGATTAGTTGACATTTCTTTTTAATACTTCTGCACCAAATTACAAATCAAGTAATACTCTTACTGTGTGGAAAAAAGTATTAACAAGACCAAACCAGGAAATGCAAGGCAGGGCCAATTAGAAAGAACTTTGTTACACTGATTAAACAGTGGTTTTATTTTCTGTTGATGTCGCTATAGCAATATAAAAAAAAGTGAGTAAGGAAATAGCTGTAGTAATAATTTCCACCTTCAAACTGTTCAACCAGCTTCTGCTTACCTGAAGTAAAAAAGCTATGTTTGCCACTATCACCTCTTGACTCTTAAAGCTTCTCTGTTTCAGCAATACCCAACATCTTTTAGAAAAATATATTACATAGAAAGTAACAGTGAAAAGGAAACTTCTACTGGTTTTACATGCCATGGTTGCCTGGAAAGTCAAAGTCCATATTTACCTCAGTCTGTGTGCTGTTGTTTTGTAACTCACAAAACAGCCTCTCTTTTCCGGGTACGGAATGTTGTTTCAATGACTCCAGTTCTTCTAAAAGCATCCTCTCTCTCTCTGCAACCAGGCTGTCATTCTCCATTGAGACACGCTAAGAAAGAAGTGTTACAGAGGCTCACACAGTTTTTTAAGCTTCTGAGTAAAGGGAACCCTGTCACTTCTAATTCGTTACAGACCTTGAACAATGAAATTTCGGTCCCTTTCTTCAAATCACTACAGAAACACTGAAAGCTTTCTAGAATGGAATACAGCTAAAAAATACTTAAACCTCCCTTAAGATTTTCATACCATTTTTATGCTCTTTAGCAAATACAATGGTCACAATGCAAACTGGAGGGAATTTCTGAATATTACATGCTGTAACACATTTTGCACAAGAAAAATGATGAGAATAACTTATTTTTACAAAAAGTCTACACACATTCTCTTTTAGAAGAGCTAGAAGTGTTCATGGCTTAAGCACAATGCATACATTCCTACGCAGTTCTTATGAAAAACTGGAAAAAACCCAGCAGCCTAAGTTCTACTTAATAATTCTTATCAGTTTCAGGAATGTCCACAACCCTGACTGAGATGTAGTTACAAAATGAAAAAGAAAAGTAAAAGGAGAAAGTATGTATATATCAAATGGAAAGATTTTCAGGATAAATGATTTTATGACACCTTTATAGCTGCTAGGAGAGACACCTGATATTGCTGCAAAGGATTCCTAAGGTACAAGTGACTGGGTTTCTAGATTGTAGAGTTCCTCAAGCCCAAACTTAAACAGAGCAGAACCAGGTCTGGAAAAGGTCTGAAGCTCCACTCCACAGTGAAAGCAAAGAATTTTAGAATTCACTGATTACTATCTTCATGAGCTATTTGATAATGTTACGTTGTTGAAATTAAATTAGAGCAAGTAATTTTCTTCTGAATTCTGTCTACTTTGTCTTTTAGTGGAAGGAATTCTTGAAAGACATATCCATAAATGACATTATTTTTGAAGTATTATTAATTAAGATTAACTAATGAGTTTCATTAGCACACCTACTGCAGGCTTTGAATAGGTACAGAGTGACAGCAATTTTCATTTGAAAAGGCAAAGAAACACTGATGTTTCCCACCAAACCCCACAGATTTTGTTTCATTCTGAAAGTTGGTAAGGACTTATCTCCCAGGACTGGGGAAATAAAACCCAAAATGCCAAAACATACTGTTGCAGGAAACCACTGATACTGTTCAAGTCAGAATGGTGAAAAACATATAGTATTTCTAGCCATGGCTGGTGGCTTCATTGATGTAAATGGCTGCTAGCCTGCATCCTGCACAAGGCAATGTATCTGTGAGGTGGCATGATTGACAGCGCATCTGCACTCACTCTCTTGTGGCTGCTGTGCAGCACTGCAGATGTGGTCCATGTTTACAGAAGTCTAAATCAATCCATCACTGTCTGAACTTTGATTAAAGGATATCACATATATGCCTATATGTGTTTGTATGCACACACACACACACACACACACACACACACACACACACAGAGATATGTTTGTCTGCACTAGTGTGTAGGCACACACAGAGTAAATATGCATGTCTCTCTCTCTAAATAGATGTGAATGCATAAATATATATGAATCTGCCTGGTGATGTCCCATATCAACTCACTGGTTGAATTCTGTATTACCTCAGCTAATTGCACTTTAAGACTCTCCAGCTCTGCTAAGAGCTGATCTTGGTTTTCTTTCTGACGCTCCATCTGCTGCATGTGCCCCTGTCTGAGCAGCTCAGTTGCCTGCTGGTGCTCCTGGTACTGGCGCACGAGCTCCTGCCTCATGTCCTCCAGACGCTCCTCGTACGCCAGCAGCTGGCTGCACGTCTCTGCATCCGCGGCCGCCGTCCCACCGCCGCGCTGAAACAGTGGAACAAGTTCAGCATTTTATGTTCAACAACTCTTCCTAGGAAATAGTCAAATACATTTTAGAAAATGCTTTCATAAGTTAAAGTAGCTGTCATGAAAGCATTATCATGTTGCCTGCTTCTTGGAAGGTCCAGGCTTAGAATTATTCTCCATTTAAAAAGACAGTATTTTTGTAATAACTCTCTAAGAGTATTAACTTTTATGCATTTTATGACTCCTTTTAACTTTATTTATTCCAGCTAGGCCCCACCCATGTTTGCGAAATGCTAACTATATGCTTTACATCACTTTAATAATTTTTGTGTTCAGCTGATACCCTTTATCACAAGAGACTCAAATTGTTTAAGCACTATTTTTAATCTGTTCTTTGTATAAACTGTAAAATATAACCTAGCTTACAAAAAGTTTTTAAACAATTTATTGTCTGCAATTGAGTTGTTGTCATATTCCCTTTGTCAGGCACAGCACACAGGAAAGAAGGGTAGATAATTTAGGCCTGAAGATGTCAACCCTTTGAAAGGGAAAAGGAAACATTTAAATGGAATTCTCATCTCAATTTTTTCTTTGACTGTTTTTTTAACACTTACTGGTGTTCCTTCTGCTGTAAGACCTACGCTATGGGAAAAAAATTCTTCAGAAATCACTGATGTGTGTGTGGGCTGTCCTAATATGCAATCAGGGCTGCTGTTAGAATGAAGCTGTTCTCCAAGTGAGTTGATCTCTCCAGACTCTTCACTGAGTTCTTTGCAAAGTGATTTCAATTCTTCTTCATGCTTATTGCCTTTTCCTGTTGCTTTTCTATGAAGGTTGTCAACCTCTTCTTCACTGTGCTGCTTATTAATTTCAAAATGTATTCCCTCTTGATGTACAATCTGTGTTGGCGCTTCTTCTTCCTTCTGTCTAGCAATTCCTGACAATTCAGTCTGTTTGGCAAATGCTACACTCATTGACACAATAACCTGAATAAATAAGAGAAGTCTGTATTAGTTTATGCTTCACAGCATCTCCTCTTACTGAAGAAATCTCATAGATGACCATCAACAATATAAATGTAAGTACCAAACGTTCCCAGAGAAAAACAGAAAGATAAAAGAACAAAGATACCTTGTCAGTCTTGAAATGGTCACATCTTAAAACACAGACATTCTGTATTTAAGGTAGTTTGATAAACTATGATGCTTCATTTCATTTACAATAGATTATTTAGCATGGAATCATCACATTCATTTTAAAAAAGATCCTATTAGATGATTTCAAAAAGTGCTGGCACACTGACTTATGAGCAGCTGTGCTAAGCTTTCTCTGTCTAGCCAAGCATCCCATGTAAAAGTTTGACTGACATGGAATTTTGGGCTGTATAAAGAAAGCAGTGCCATGTGTTTGATACTCAGCACAGGAATTTTACTTGACCAGAAAGAAATTACTGGCACTAACTAGCTGTAGTTGCAGTTACAACAGGCTGATAACTTTTGTGTTGCCAAGTATCTCTAATACAAATAAACCCCTTTTTGAATTATGTGAGCAATTCTATTCTAGATTTAAAACAAAGTCATTTATAGCATACGATACAAAATTGTGAAAAAATAGTATAATAAATACAGAAGTGCTCCACTTGAAAACACCAAACTCTTGCTTTCCAGAAAATGTGCGTTTGTCTTTTGAACTTAAACTGATCTCAACCAAATGCAAATGCTTTTGTTTCCTCATAAAGAGGGGTTTTCTTGGCAGCAGATAAGAGAATACTTTTTTTCTGCAAGTGGAAACTTTTTGCAAATAAAAAAGTAAGTAAATCCACAAACAAATAAATATACTCTACCTATAAAAGCTTAATTTTACTTTTCATGTTTTAGAGTTACCAGATCCAAAGAAAAACTATGCATTTTACACAACATAGTAAAATGCACAATACAATATGATCAGAAAATAGTATTAAACTGTTAAGTGAAAAATCTTTTGAAATGACTTGCTGTTAAGCCTATGGTAGCAAGAAATACACTCTAAGTCTGTGGATTTTTTAAATAAATTCTGGTGCAGAATATGGTAGCGTTTTGTCTATTTCCTTTGAAGTTTTAAACATCATCACTACAACCCACATGAATAGAAACTGTGAGTTAGGAATAGGACAGATAGCTAAAAAACCTCCAAAATTTTCAGAATTTTTCAAGACTTTCCCATTCATAAGGCAAATGACACAATTCCTTGTAAATAAATCATAAAGAAGTTAGCATACGCTACAACAGCTGTCTAAATGATTGAAAATAGCAAATAAAAATGACAGATTTTTAAAACATATTTTAAAGTAATGCAATAAAAGTAATACCTTTGCTACTTCTTCTTCTAACCTTTCTTGGTACTGCTTTTGTAGTAATTGAACAACATCCAGATCATTTGGAATTTCAATCTCCCTACCAAGCTGTAAGAAAACCATGAAATCTCAGATCATGTATTTGTGAGTTTATTTCTTTAGTTTCAGGTTTCAATCTGACAAGAGATTTTTTTCCTCATATAAATCACATACTTTTGTACCACAACACAGAAGAACAGGGTAAAAGACTTTGTCTTGTTTCTGCTTCTAAATGAATCTTAAAAGTTGTGCTTGCAACAACTCTTCTTCCAGCACTATTTGAGATGTCAAATGCAGTGAAACCAGGTCAGGAAGCACAGAACCACAGTACTAAACAACAACACTACTTTGCAAAATGCAGAATTTTTGAGCCAGGTTTCCAGCACCCCTAGGGGAGGAATGCATGGGGTCTTTCCCATTTGCACTTGGGTCTCTTAAAATCCTTGGGATTACTTTTCCAAAATTTCTCCTAAACTGTGCAGTGTGTACTATAAAAGTACTGGTATTTCACTTAAATTGCTCCTTTCATAAATCATTTCAAATAAAAGCCACATTATTTTAAAGATTCCTGAAGAAATCCCAGAATTTGTACACTAATTGTCTTCCACTTTAGTAAGAGGCAGCCAACTGAAATGTCTTGTTTCAGAGATAAAATAAAGAAAATAAATTTAAACCCAGCATCAATAAAGCAAGTTTTATTGATCATAATTCCCAGATATGTTTTTCTAGTTCATCTTAGAACCCAAAGAATCTAAATTATGTCATGCTGATATATATTAGCTGTCAACTGAGTTAATACCATACCTCTAATGATTTATCTGTTCTTTTCTGATGAAGATTTTCTGTGTACTTTATATTCCTGAAGACATCTTTTAACTTTCTTTCCGAATCTGTGGATACACTAAAAAGGTACAAAAAGCAGAGATGGGAAATAACAATTTAAAAAAAAGAATCAGTACTTCATTGCCCATGACTTGGTGAAAATCAGAATGTGTTAAGTGGACCTAAACTTCACCACAAACTTTATTGCTATCTATAATTCTAGAAAATAATTTATTTCAGGCAACTACTGCTACTCAAGATGCCTTTAGATGTAAAGGATAGTGCCTGGAGAGGATTAAATGTGGTCTACTGAGTTGAAGTTTTGAAATTGCTGTTATAAAGCTCATATACATTAAATTACTTTTATACATTATTCCATTTACCAAATCTTCCTCTATTAATTATAAATGCTGCACTACTTAATTTTCAATGTTTATGTCATTTGTTTATAAGACTCTCAACAACTCTTGAAGGAACAAAACTACAGAAGAACAATACGGTTATAAAGAATTTCTCTAATTCTGAAGTTAAACACACAGCTTTATGGGAATGGTTATTTGAAACACTTTTTCAACGAGCACAAAGTTATAACCATTGTATAACTGTTTAATACCTCGTGTGGTCAGAGGATACCCCAGCAATGTGAAGCTTATCCTGCAGATGGACAATCTCTGCAGTGTACCGCTCCTGGCTTTCTTTCAGCTGCTGTTGGAAATAGGACCGGAGGAGTTCCAGTTCTTGAGCATGCTGCTCCTCAAGTTGTTTTTTAAGGTTCCCTATCTCCTTCAAACAGTATTCTTGAACTGCAGGATCTATATATAGGTTATTTGAAGCAGGGGGTGAGAGAAAAAGAAAGAAACTACATTAACTTCTTCACAAATATTTAGCAGTGAGGGACTGAATAATTAATGCAGTTAAAAAAAATTTCTGACATCCTATCAACTACTTTTCCATAACAAAGAATGATAACCTAATCTTCCATTTTGCAAAATAATATCCGATATCAGTAACAAATTTTTATTGTGGAAAACTAAAAGATACTAAACCAAAAATGTATCACAGGATATAATTCTGAAATATTTTACAGAATTAAGAAAATCAGAGTATTGTACTGCAAAATCTGAAAAAATCTCGTATGTTCAAGCTGTAGTAAGGCATAAATCCATTAAAACTAACTCATTGTCTTGTGTTTCTTTCTGAATATACATACATTAAAAACAGCATATGCGTTTTTTTACCCATTAGACTCTGTGAAGGAGTCTGCAGACTTTCCTTTCCTGTTTCCATATGGATAGGTTCCTCTTCTTTCCTCCTTTCTGAAGAAGATAGCCATGGTTCTTTGACCTAAATAACAATCAAGTAAATGCAATTAACAGCTATTTGTCTAGTAGTAGCACAAAAATATTATATCCAGTGCTGCACTCCCAGTATGAAAGAGAAATGGACATACTGGCATGGGTTCAGCAGAGAGTTACAAAGGAGAGGAGAGGCTTGGAGCATTTGTTGTACAAGGAGAGGCTGGAAGGGCTGAGCATACATAACCTGAAGAAGATGAAGTTGCCCACCCTGTTTGCGAAGCATCAAAATTCAGCCGGACACAGTTCTTGGCAACCTTTTCTAGCTGACACTGCTTTGGGCAAGGGGCTGGATTAGATGAATTGCAGAGGTGTCTCCTGACCTCAATCAGTCCACAATTCTGTGACATGGACAGCAGCTTTCTCCATTTTCTCAAATCATTCCCTTGCTCTGCCACTCAACCAGGGTACACAAACACACTTTCAAACATTTCCTCACTCATGCAGAAGGAATTCATGCGACAGAGAAAATCCAAATGCTCCTATACTCTATGCTATAAAAGTTTACCTGTTTAGACTCCACCATCAGCTGTGTCTGAAGTGCTTTCAGCCTGCTGTATTCTTCCATTATCTTGTGTAGAAGTGTATCCATACGTTCTTGCACAGTTAAATTACACAAAGAACTAGGGACTTTAAAAAGAAAACTATTATTTTACCATAACTTTTAATACAAGTGATTTGCTCACAAGTTCTCCCCTGAAGAACTGTCTGATAAACATTATGAAATACTGAAACAAGTGAAGCCCTTCTGGATTTTGAATGCATTTTTATATGTATTGATACATATGCATTTTTTCGGTAGGGCTGCTAGCTTCTTCTATAAAAGGAAGAAGAGAAAGAGAAAAATCCCAAACAAACTCCAATATCCACTAAAATGAAAACAGCATAAAAGAAAATATCCATAATAAAAATAATAGGGTTCAGAATAATGAAGTAATATCTAAAAAATCTATTTAAGCATATGAATTTGTACATGAAAAAGTAATGGCAAAATTGCCAGTCTGAAATATTTTGAATAAGTACTTTTAACCAGCATGATAGTACAAAGTCATTACCTTGAGCTTGACCTCTGGATGCTGGTAATTCCAGACTCAGTTTTTCTTCCACAGCAGGTTTACAGAATACTTCCAGTTCCCTATCACCAGCTTCTACAGCAGCTGAATAATGTTCAATTTGCCTGCCACACAAAACCTGTATAAAAAATAAAGCAAAAAGTAAGCAATTTCTTATTATCAATCACAATTCACATAGATACATGAAAAATAGGAAAGTAGTATTTTTTGAGCATTAACTTCTGTGAAAATGATGGCATAAATGTTCTGTTGAATCATAAGAACCTAGACAATCTTTAAAACTCCTGATAAAAGAAACAGATACGAAAACACTTTTCAGCTAAAGCAGAAATGCATATGTTTTTAAATAATTATTTAATTTGGAACTGCCAAGTATTAAAATCTTGTAGAGAAAGGCCTCCTCTATTAATGTGGAAAGCAAATTTACATTGTAAATGTCTTATTCTCATAAGCTGCAATTTTACTTGGAAGCGGAATTCCCTAAGGCAGAAATTTGTATCTTTTTAGGGATTACAGCTCATCTAGTTCTTTAAGTGCTGAACAAATCAGATAAAAGGGTATGGCACAAAAAAGCAAGTAATGAACAGAATACCCTGTGTTTGTTGGTGCTGCGTGGTCAGCAGAACACTACCATATTCACAATGGGCATGCAAACAGAAGATTTATCCATATGATTTCTGAAGATAAATTATACTTGAAAAGAAACCGCTTGCTGAAAGCACAGTGGGATTCTTTATTTAAAGATTTTGTTCTCAACAAAAAGCAAATACAACTTATAAAAGTAAAACCATAATTTCTTTGACAGCTCAACAAAAACAAATAGGCAGCATTCTTCATACTGTGAAGTAACTCATGCCAAGGACTCTCTTTCAGCTGCAGATTTCTGTGAGCTATCATGGAGTTCTGCTTAATCTCTCCTATGCTAGATCTCAAGTTAAAAAATCCTGCAATTCACTTTCCAAAAAGGTGTTGAAATAAGTCCAACAAAGAAGGAAAAAAAACCCCACAAACCACAAAACTCATTCATTAGAAGTATTTTAGACTTGAAAACCATGGCTTATAATGAGTGACCAAAGCAGCTTAATTTATGTAGAAATAAGTCTAATAAGTAACTCAATTGATGGTCAAAAATTACCTGTAAGAGCCATCAATTACTACTACTCTACAAAAAAAAATATGGCAGACAATTATTATGGGTGGCTGATGCTAAAATAAAGACTAAATATAAGTTTCAATTTTTGACTATAACGTTTATTTACTAAAAACAGTACAGACAGTAAGCTTTTTAGATTGTTTGACACTTTAAAGGCTTTGAAAGATAAGCTGCAGCTAAGAAAGAAATTACTATCTTATTGCAGATATGAGAGATGATGTCCTGTGCCTCAGTATGTGTGTGACATCAGACTCTTTAATCAAAAGCATATATTCAGAGAACAAAGAGAAAGGAAGAAAGTACTTCCAAACTAGTAGAGATGAGATCAACATTAGCTAGAAGCTTAAAGACTATGATTAGACAAAAGACTTGTCTGGACAAGGACATAAAACAATCTAGGGAAAAAAAAATACGAAACCTTTTGCAATGTTATTTTGGAAGCCTAGGTTTAGCAGTCTCTATTTTGAGATCAATGCAAAGAAAAAAGCTGCAAAGGAAACCTGAAAAAATAATTTGGAAAAATATGATAACTCACAGTAATCATCATTTTTTGTCTTCCAAATTCTCATTTTAAAAAAGGCCTTTTTTTCAAGTCTTACCTGAGCCAACCTGGAACATTCCTCTGTTACAGCTTCATTCAGTTTTTCTATAAGTCTTTGTGTAGATTTCCCTTCATCATCTATGAATACAAATTATTCATATTATTTTTAAACTCTAGATGCACAACTTTTCAAAGGCCTAATTTCCTGCCTCAGTGAGGCTGCCTCTTCAGCTTGAAGAAGGGCATGTTTTTTTGTTCCCCTCTTTATTGTTCCAACATACGGACAGTTTCAATTATTACAGTGGAGCTGCATGTTCTAGAGAAGCAAGACATAAGAAATGGCTTTGTGTATTAGTGACCTCCAGAAGGATAAAAGTGTACAGAAACATAGGGAGAAAAATTTACGCAAACAAGTTAAACGAGGGCAAAACATGGGATAACAAAAAAAGCTAGGACAGAAAACCATCATGATAACATAAAAGGTCAATGAGACAAAAGTAGTACCAAAGTTTACCTAAAGTATGCGGGGAGTCAGTGCAGCAATTCAAAGAAAAGAGAAAAGAACAAGTCCAAAACTAGTTTGCTGATGCATTCGCTTATTTCACCTCATAGGTGAATCTATGATATAGTTCTTTACAATTAATTGAGCTAACACAAACAGCAAACAATGAGTTGTAATATTTTGATTCCTTATTTTTTAATATACTTTTTGTTTTCAAGTTACCTCAGTAATAGACTACATGTACTGGCTAAACAATTTGTTGAAAAACCATTTAAAAATGTTATGTAAAAACAATTTACTGGACAGCCCGATGCATAAACTCTTGTGATTGTTTGGTTGGGGCTTTTTAAGACACTGTTTTTCATATAGAGCTTCGTTCTCCTAATATCGGTCAAGTTACCTGCTTGTTGAAATTTCAGGGTCTGGAGCTCCAGTTGATGCGTTCTTTTAAGATCATTCATCTCTTGTAGATGACTATGAACAAGTTGCTCCTTAAGACTGCAAAGTGCACTCTCTTTTTCTGCTTTCAAGGACTCACGAATCTGTTCTACATGAGCTGAATAAACCAGGGACAGGCAAATCCGCTGTGCTTCCATTTGTAGTTGTAAATCAGTCTTTGAATAAAAAGACACAATTTAAAAAGAGTGAGAATATAGAAAGACCCATCTTTAGAAACTTCTGAGATTAATAATGTGTTTAATGGAATGCTGTATATATGGTATGCATAAGGTCAATTTAAATATACATACCTTGGAAAACTGAGTTTTAACAAACCAGTAAGACACTTCTTCAACTTAAAATAAAAATCAAATTAGAATCAACAAAACTCAACATGTTTCAATTTCTACTTTGCAGCAATAAAATCCCAATGAATTTTAACCCAGTGAAGCAAGAGCAATATCACTTCTAACCAAGTAGTTAAGGAAGTGTACTCCAAACACAGAGAAAAGATTGTATTATTAGTAGACCTTAAAAACCTTGATTTCCGAGGCTTGTAGTTCTAGTCTGCACTTTGGGGATGTTATTGTGAAAGAAAAAAGATGTTTGGGACATGGCAACAGGGAGCTGCTTAGAGCTGAAGTTTGAAAAGCTTTTTAGACTGATTTTTAGTTGTATGGCAGGAAATTTTAAGACCTTTATCACAACCTTAGAAAAAACAAACCAACCAATCAACCAAAAAAGCCTAAACCAAACCATCTCAAAGCTAAAGCTCTTTTTTATAATCTTACAACTGTTTCCAATGTGGCTTTGAGTGTGATTTTTTATCTTAGTAAATGAATGAACTACAACACAGTATTAGGCAGTCGGTGGTATTAGTTCACTGTTAGGTGGACTTTTATAACATAAAAAAAAAAAATCTAAGAAAGTAGAAGTCTGCTTAACATCTATTTCCACAGAATACTTAGTTGCATACATCTTGCAGCATGCTATTGAACTTCACCAGTGTATATAAATTTAAATTTATATAAATTTAAATTTATATACAGATTTATGATTCCACCACCTAATTAGATACTAGTAACTCAGTATTTACCTATTTATATTGACAAATAACAATCCTTTCCATATTACCTATAATTAATACAATTACCTGCAATTTCCCACACCAAGAAATACAAGCAAAATTGGTCCAGCAAAACTTAAGAGAACAGTTAGAATCACACAACATGCGTTCTCATTATCACATCCAGACACATTTCTTAATATGTGATAACCAAACAAACACAAAAAAATTGATAACGTAATATTAGTATTTCACAAGTTTGATATTTCAAAAGTTTGGTCAAAGACCACTGATGACGTTTCATTATTTTTTATATTGTTTGAATGAGTAGAAAACTGAAAAAACTTATCACAGAATAAAAAATTATGTCCAAAATAAATTTCCCTTAAAGTAAGTAAAATGCTGCATCAAAATATAAAGTGCTCTGGTAGTTTTCTTACTTTTTTTTGTTGCTGTTGATCTAATTAAATGTAAAGGGAGAGTATTTTTTCCATTCAAAAAGCATCCTCATACACATTGACTATGATTATAATTCTGGTCATTCATGTAACCCCTTTCAACTACTGGTCACACTGACACACAAACCTATACTTTAAAGCAGCCAATTGGAAAAAATAGGATGCAAATTCCCAAGTGTGAGCTCCTACATATTTTCATAGTTAAACTGTTTTCCATGCTGTTTTATGTAACATACCTGTTCTGATTTTAGGGCATCCACTTGCTGCTGAAGGTTATTTTCGCTCTGTGCAGTGGCTGCTAACGATGTCTCCTCCGTCAGCCTGTCTGGCGTCCCATGCAAATGTTCCACAAGAGACTGCTGTTCTGGTTTCTGCATTTGCTGGACCTCCTTCCTTTTTGCTACCTCATGGCTGCAGTCTTTACCACAACTCAGATTACCTGTTATATTCATTCCTTTATCAGTTTTACTCCTTGAACCAGGGGATTTATTCCTACTTTCAGATGCTGGAGTAGCAGTCTTTAGAGATTTTCCTTTAGAGCATTTTGTCTTAGAGTCATTACTACTGCTATTTGTTCTCTGAACATGACTAATTGTGACTTCTAGTTCTTTACATTTTACTAGAATTCGCTCTTTCTCGTCTTTTAAAGATTTTACTTCTTCATTTAAATGACAGATTTCACTATCCTTTGACTTTAATTGTTCAGAGAGATCAGAAAGTCTTAGGGATAATTCCACTTTCTCACGCTGAGTAACCTGAAGCTTTTCCATAAGTTCTGTTGCATCTTTCTCAACAACTTCTCCAGCCTCAAATATGTCTTCCCCGGACACCTTTATTTCTTTACTCCCTTCAAAACCAGAGGGTTTAGTTTTAAATAAAACTGGTCTATTGCTTTGTAAGTGGCAGAGTTTTTCATTCAAAGCCTTGAGTTTGCTTTTATATTCAGCTTCCTGCTTTCTCTTGGTCTCTTCTAACTCCCTTTTTGCCTTCAGAAGACCTGCACATTCTTTCTGCAGTTCTTTATAACTAGCTTCATGTTTTTTCTCAGTCAATGAAAAGGCACTCTTCTGCCTTTCAATATCCTCTTGGAGGATACTGTTTTGGTTTCTAAGTTGCTCGTTTTCAGTAATCAGCTTTTCTATGCTTTTTTGCAAGTCCAAAATTTCTGTCTTAGAGCTATCACTACTGTTACAAAGTATGTTTTCTTCAGAGCTTACCAACATATTTTTCAATTTCTCTTCCAGAGTTTCATTTTCCCCCTTAAGAACATTGTTTTGTGTTTCTAGTTCTGAGCACTTTTTTTGAAGGCTATCTTCTCTCTCCCTCATTTGTTCCTGCATCAACTCAGTTTTAAGCTGCAGCTCTTGTATTTCTTGTTCGAGGGTACCCTTCTCTTTTTCTTCTTGCCTAAGCACTTCAATCTCCTTCTCCAGTTCATGGATTTGAAGTGTCATTTCTTCAGATTTAGAATTTACAATAGACTGCTGTAAATCTTTCAGGTTCGTAATCTCTAGTATCAACTGGTTTTGCTTTGTGATTAAGTTGTCCTTTTCATATTGCATGGCTTCTATCTTTTGACTCATTTCATTTTGTACTTCATCTAACTGCTGTTTATGGTGCATATTCAAGTTGTGTTTAAGGCTTTCCATGTTCACCATGTGCTCTTTCTCTAAGTCTTCTTTAAGCCTGGAAAGTTCCTCTTCATGACTAAACAGAAGTTTTGTTCTCAGTCTCTCCAATTCTGCTTCTTGTGATTCTGCCATCCTGTCCAAAACTGCATCCTTCTCCCTTTCTAGCATTTCAAGTTTTATTTTGTAATTCGTGATTTCTGCCTCATGTTTTAATTCCAAATCCTTCTTAAATTCAGAGGCAGAAGCCAGCTGAGTTTTTAAATCTTCAATCACAAACTGGTATTTTTCAGCTTCATTTAATCTACATTCCATATCCACTACAGTTTGCTTGGCTCTTTGAACCTGCTCCCTTGAAAAATTCAATTCTTGAAGAAGATCTTCAATTCTCGTTTGTTGAAGAGATTTCTCTGTTGCAATAACTTCCATCTGTTGTGAGAAGTCTTGCTTTATTTTTTCCCTTTCTTTATCAGCATCTTGCAATTTCATGTTCAGTTCATTAATTTTAATATTCATTAAATGAATTTGACCATTATTAACATTCTCATTGAAACACAAACTTGAAGTTTTCTCCAATTCTGCTTTTTGTTGCAAAAGACGCCGCTCCATTTCCACTGCATGCTGCTTAATTAATTCTTGCTTCATTTGTACAATCTGCTGCCCATGCATTTCATCTAATTCAGCCTGAAGTTGTGCCAGTCTCCTTTGTGTTTCTAATTCCATTTTTTGCACAATGTCAGCTTCAGACTGGCTATCTTTGTAACATTGTTTCTGCAGTTCTTCCACAGTTCCCATTAATTGTTTTATTTCATCAGAACATTGTCTTTCTTTCTGTTTGTAGGTGGTAAGTTCACCTTTCATATTACTTATCTGCTGGTTCCGCAGTGAAATCTCTTCTTTCAATTCTTCAAGTAATTTACTGACATCTGATAATTTTTCCTTAAGCTGAAATGAATTTTTTTCCTCTTCTCCAAGTTTTGCTTCCAGCTCCTTAACTAATGCTTCCTTTTCCTGTAATTTACTCAAATCTTCTCCCTTTTTTTTCTGTTTTTCCTTTAAAAAAAATGAGGAAAACCATGTTCTTATTTTTAGCTAATTATGTGAATATGTAAGGACATTTCCAGACTCAGCTATTTAGTCTTTCTTAGAAGGCTAGAGAGACTATGTTATAAAACACAAATATAAATTATTTGTTGACCCCATTTGGAGGTTTCCAGCACCCTTGGAATAACTGAGAACCCCTACCCCATCAATGTCATCATGCTCCTCCCCTACTCTTTCCAACCCCCCGTGTCTCCATCACTTTTAACAACATTTAATTTTTTCAGGTGGTTTTAAAATGTTTTCCATGAAAGATAACAAAAAGAAGTACATGAAGGAAAAAATTCATTCTTTGCTTAATGCAGAGAAGAATGTTCAAGGAGGTAATTTAGTGGGTTTTTCTGAAAATAATGTAATTTATTGAAAGTATTTTAAGACACAGTACAGTTTCATAATTTGCTCAAAATATTTCTACAACTTTTTAAAACTTAATTCATAACACTGACATAAAATTTCCAGATTTAAATTATATACATATTATGTGTTAGTTAACAGAGGCAGTGTCAACAACTTAAAATCTTTGTATGCATTCTATGCAGCACACTCATTAGCTGTGCTTTGGCTTTTTTATTTAAAAGGAATTACAAAATTCTGGAAAGTGTCTAG
The DNA here is from genome assembly GCA_013399225.1 of Rhipidura dahli. NCBI lineage: Eukaryota > Metazoa > Chordata > Aves > Passeriformes > Rhipiduridae > Rhipidura > Rhipidura dahli. Next base: position 460,361 of record VXAC01008450.1, read on the forward strand.
GAGAAGAGATCTTTATACTAAGGAACATACCATTTCATATGTCGTGATTTTCTCTTGAAGATGCGCAATCTGCTCTTCAAATTCTTCATTCTTTTTTTGATAATTCTTAAGCAGACATTCTTGTTCTTCTAGCTGCTGTTGATGTGAAAGTATCTGTTGCTTGGCTTGCAATAAATCAGCAGCTGTGCAACTATGGCTGCTGTTCCTTAGGGCTTCGCTTGCCTGCAACTTGAATGTTAAAGAAATAAAACCTAAAATGCATCAGGTTTTTCAGAAACAGCTTGCACTACATACAGAAGTAATGATCCTTATTTTCTTCTTCCACATCACAAGCCCAAAGATTTTTAAGTTCTTTCTGAGGAACTGAAACATTCTTATTCATTTGGGATGGCCAACCAATAAAAAGATATTTCATCTAAATTATATATTCATGGTGACCTAACATAGGACAGTAGTGTCTCAGATACATCACTAAGTAGGAAAACTAACTAGCTGCAGCTATGGAGCCCATAATCAGATGTTCAGTAATAAAATCTCAGGCTTCAGAATATAATCCACTTGAATCTCAAATTAAGCTATATAACGTACTTAAACAGCATGAAATACTACAATATTCAACTGCCACACTGGAAGGTGTCTATGTCTGTGTGCCTATAGCACCTCAAGCACCATGCTTTTCAGAAGAAATGTTTCACTGAAGTTTCACTTTGTTATTTAAATTACCTTTTAATAACACCACAAAGGCAGCTTTTAACCAAAAATATAATAAAATATATAAGGAGTGTGAAGCTGTGGCCCATGGAAGTTGATGGCTGGATGTTTTGATTTCAAAGGGAACATTTCTGCCCAAAGCTCTGAGATTGTGCAAGTTTTTTCCCTCGGATAACTACCACAACTCAGTATTTATCAGAAACTATTACCACACAATAGGAAAGAAAACAGACTAATATTTATCATTTTATGGTTAATTATTACAGTAAAACAGGTACCATAACAACAACTGTAGGACCACAAAAATGATTGCTGATCTATACTAAGAGACTGATTTAAAAAAATGAACAAAAATGTTTTCTGCAGGAAGTAGCTATTTATGGAGCCTCCAAAGAGACACTGATTTTCAAACCCAAATAAATGTTGGCAGCTGTGTAACTTACATGCTGAAACTGAATTTGCAGCTTTTGACTTTGCTCAGTAAGCTCCAAGAACTCCCTCATGGTTTCATCCTTTTCTTTCCGTGCCTGCTGTAGGTTAGTAGTGAGCTGAGTGATAATGTCATCTCTTTTTTTGATAGCAGCTTCAAATTCTTGCAGCTACAAAAGACAGAATTTAAACTATTAATGCACATGAAAACCACAGACAAAAAGCACTAGCTAATTTTAGTTCAATCATCCCTAACCTCCCTGTTTAAAAGGTGTCTCACTAGTAGAGCTTTTGTATTTTCACACTCTATTTGTAAAAATTTCAGAAACAGGGTTTTTCCCCCTCATTGAACAATAATACATAATCTCTCCATAAAATATAGTTATCAAATAACAAAATCTGAACTTTTAAGAAGGTTAATTAGTTTAATATATAACTTGCTTTTAAAATAAAAAGTGTGGCCACATAAACAAACCACCATAAAGAAAGTCAGAAATATCTCCTAATAGTGTTTAAGCAATTTTGTACAACTCCTCATTTCACACACTTTACCCACAATAAATGCAAGTTATATCATCTCTCACTTGAAGTGTAACAAGTAACATTCATTGTACTAAAGCATGTAATAGATACCATGCAGTATCCTACACTGTGAACCCAGAGAAACCATTCCTAACTACATGAGAAAATCAGTTCAAGCTGCAAAATGGATATAGCATATTTAATAGATGAATAATTTTTAATTTTAAATGATGTAGAAATTATGAGTACGAAAAAATTCTTTGCAACAGTTTTATTTTTTTGTAGGACACTCAAGCAGTCAGAAATTCTACAATATTAATTGGCAATATTTTTGTGTGCATTTATATAAACGTGTTTCTAAGTATGAAGTCCGTTTTTCAATCTGAACTTATTTAAGGCCACTGGAAGCCTCATCTCTACATATTGCAAATTTCTTAAACCATTAGTCATCTGCAACTGTTTTGTTTACAATGTTCCCAAAAAACCCTTCACTGAGTTACATGCTGAATCTTGGCTGTTAACATGGCAATGCTTCCAGTTAAAGCTCTTTTTAGAACTCTGGAGTCAACTCCTACTTTAAAAGCACAGGTCTAATGGAAACAGCAGATGTTTGTTATAGCAGAAAAATTAGGAACAGATCAGGAACTTAAGTGTGCTACACCTTCGCATTTGCATCTGTTCAATGAAATTGAGTAAGTAAATATGTCAGTTCCAAAGCACACCATGTTATATAATTTCCAACTTTTAAAATTCAATCTCTGTTCTTGACAAACAGGCAGAATTAAAGCACACACCTATCTTCCCCACTTCCCTTTTGCAATTCTTTCATTTTTTCTGAAAAATAAACCATATGCACTTTTCAACTGAGATACTATGCATTGTACCACTATCACACAAAAATATACTGCAACTATTAAAATATTACTGTACCACAGCCCCAAACCCGAAAACACTCAATTTTGTTTCAATATATTTTTATTTTATTTGAAAAATTATAATTATAGCCATTTAAAAAATGCAAACATTTTCACCTCTGACTCTTTCAGGAAAAACTAACAGCAGTTACAATCATTAGAAACACTTATTTTCTTTACTATGCTATAGTTATGACTATTATGTTTAGCACAACAGATACAAGACATAGTAATTAAAATGCAACACCAGACAAAGTAATAATAAACCACCTCTTCTGGGGCAACCACTTAACTGGTGCTATGGCAGATAAAATGACACCTACTATCACAGATAAAATACAAATAATAACAATAACAATAATAATTATTATAATGCAACAATTGTGCAATAATAATGGTTAAAATAACTGAATATCAGAACATTTCTTAAATTCTATAGTACTTTGCAAAAAAAAATAGCAAGATACAGTGACATGAACTGAATCCAAATTAGGAGAGGGACAACTTAAACATGAAGCACAACAAAGCACTGACTTGAGTGCATTGCACCACTGGCTTAAACTGGAAGAATATTCTTTACTTTAAAATGTAATTTTATACTCCAATGGCATTTCTAAAGTAAGAAATGCTTTCTGGTAAACCCAAATTATTAAGTGTTTTAAATTAAAACATTCTTACACTGTTGTTTTTGTATTTCAAACTGTGAAGTCTGACATAAAAATCCACTTTGGTTCAATTATATTACTCCTTAGGGAGTAAAACCTGAGGTTTTTTGATCTTGGAGGAACAAGAAGATATTAAAGCCTTTGCACAAAAGTCTTTGCATAACTAGAGAAGAATTAGGGCTTTTCTTGAAAATTGTCTTTCCATTCCTAATTTGAAGAAACACAATGCAAAGACAATTTGAATTTTAGTCATAAAATACAGAGAAAAAGGACACACAATGGAAGTGCCATTCAAAGTAATAGAACATGGTATATGATTGAAAGAAATTATGTGTAATTAATTCTGTATCACACACTGAGTGCATTCTGAACAGCTGCCATTAGTGTGAACTCTTTCTGGTGATGCTCTGCATTTTTGCATGTAACCAAACAGCAAGTAGAAAGCAACATAAGGTAATTATACCTGTTGCAATCCTTCTGTACCATAGGCTGCCCTCATTTCTTCTATCTCTCTGCTTAGTTCTTCAATCTCTTGTTGTTTCCCAGCCAATTGATTCTCCATCACCTCTAGCTGTGTGTGTAAGTGCTGCATTCCGTGCTCTGAATGAATGTCTCCAACTCCAAATTCTTCTTCCTAAATCAATCCAAGTTCCTTTACATGCCAATTTTTATGTTTTATCACAGTAAGTAAAGTCAAATATCAAATTCTGTATCAAATGCCACCTTAGAACACTAGCATACAATACATCATCAAAAGATCTTACTGCCATGGTAACCTCCTTCGTTAGTATAATTCACACCTCAAAAGCACAGAATTTACACCACAAAACGTTTCTGTGAGTTGTGCTCTACAACCTTAGCCTTAATAGATGGAGTAAACTGTTTTGCATTTCAAGTTTAATGATACACTAAATTAATATAGCAAACAATGCAGATGCAGAGCACAGCATGCAAAATAAATTAGTCAGCAACACAGTTTTTGTTCAAAACAAGTTGAGGTGTTTAGTATTCTCCATTAGTATTATGATTCAATTTGCAATACTGTACCCCGATTAAGTCTGCAGGTATAGCTGTTCTTGTCGCAAAACTGCAACCATTTACCTGTATAAAGACAATTTCTAAATACATTATTTGATATAATGCTTGATTTCTATTTCCCACTTACTTGAATCTCATGTGGCAATTTCTGCAGACCCACAGGAATTGTTAAGCTACAAAAATTTACTTCATTTGAAATACAAAATAGCTTTCTATATAGCAAATTGCATCAAAGTAAGCATAGAAAACACATAAAACACCCAAAATTGCAAAAATAAATACTATTGTCTAAAATCAAAAACCTTATTAAGAATCAACATCTAGAGAAAACAAAGGAATTCAGAATTAAAGGTCAATGCAAAGCTTTATCTTTTAAATTATTAAAATACAGTACTATTGCATTTTAAATTCTATGTTTAATACTTTTATATGTTACTAAGCATAGTTATGCTTTCTGAAAGATGTATACACCACACAATTTAGTCTGTCTGAAAGTCATCTATCTCTTGATAGGGGATGAAAGGCAATACCACAGACTTTCATTCTCAATTTGAAGGAATTTTGAGAAATGGAAAAACAGCAGAAATGATATATTTGACAGAAGACATTTGAAAATAGATCCTCTTTCACTCACCTAACACTGCAAGCCCTTTCAGCTTCTACGAGAATTTTGGTTATACTGATGGTACAAACCAAAACCAGCAAATCTCCAAAAGGCAAGCACAAGCCAAAGTAGCAGTTATAAGTAAAAAAAAAAAAAATCCAAATGAAAAGAACACACTGTGTACACATGAGTAATGATCAAACAGACAGGCAGGCTTTTAAAACAGCAGACCAATCAATGTTCAAAAATGAGAAAGCAAGAACAGCTACATTTCTCCTCAGAGCTGTTTATTATATCAGAGCCTGAAACAAAAATAATGGTACTAGAAATGGAAAGGCAACATAGTATTTCAGACCCAAATACTATGTTTAAATCAAAAAAAGAAGTTGTAATGCTCAGATGTCTGTCATAGCCTAGATCAGGTCTTACAAACAACTATCATGCCTGAGCAAATCAATAAATGCACTGTTATAAATGGGATCAATACAGTCATTGAATTTTTATTAAGCAAATGAGTAAATCTGCATTAGAGAATCTGCAGAGCTGACACAGTGCCCTTTCAATTTCTGACTTTCTCAGTAAAAAGAAGACACCATAGAGATTACTACCTTCATTAGAAAGAATAAAGAAAATTGCAGCAAACAGCAACTCATAGAGTCACTGTGTATCATTTGTGTATTGCCAGATGTTTGCTCTGTGTTCAGACACACAAATGTCTACAGAGTGCCTGGCACCAACGCCTTTATTCAGATTTTGGCACATGTCCCAGATTAGTAACACTAGCAGTTTAACAGAAACTACTATGAAATCCTTCCTTTCCCCTCTGTAATTCCCATTTTATTTAGGCTTAATTGATAAAGATGCAGTGTACAATCATTGTAATCTACCACAGTGGATACACTTCTCTCCCCATGAATCATGGCTATGTGCAACTACCAAAGACACTTTATAACAAGAGCTAATAGGAAAGGCACAAAAGTCATCTCATTGGCTGCTCCAGACTCCTCAGCAGCTGAAAATTCTACAAAAGACCTCTAACTTACAAAAGAGACTTTGCTACACACATTCAAAAAACTGCCTGTAACGTCAGAAATCCTGCTCCATTACACGGGAGCCTAACTCCTCAATATCACCCAAGTGATGCACACAGTAACACGGTAGTCCATGCTGTTTCTCATCTGATACCTTCTTCCTTCAAATGCCTTACATCTTCTGGCAAAGTGCAAGTGGAAACATGACAAGGTGACAAACTGCACTGCAATCTGTGAATAAAAACCCAGACAGACAGCCACAGCAGGGTGCAGCATTGAGGGAAACCCTGGGAGCAGCCTGGCAACCCCTGGCATGACAAATTCTGCTGTGTAATAGCAGACAGACAGCTTGTAGTGAGTTATTAGCTTCATAATATTTTTATTTAAAATTAATTTTGCACTCATCTGAAATATATGAATACAGTAGTTCAGATGCCAACTTGAGTATTTGTAGATGGCTACAAAAGGCCTGCAAAACTCCTGTGTTTTGACTTATGTCCCAGTGATTTACCCATTTAGAGACCTTCTGCAAGTCTATAAATACTCTTAATGTAGATTCTTATAATTTCTTCTTTAAAAGCTTTGCCGTTCACCTTTAACACTGAAACATTCTTATGCCTTAATTACCTATGATGTGCTTAGTTACACACCCCAGAAAACAATTAAACATTGAAAGAATCAAACCACATACTATTTTAACATAATGAAACCAAGAAGTAACAAGAGCTCTGGATAAAATTGCATAAGCAAATAATCACAAAATAAGAATAGATTAAATTTTATAATACATTACTCAGCAGCCACAGTTTTGGTGAACAAAATATATGAAACAAGTGAAGCTTGTGGAAGTCTCTCAAAGGACATTCTGTCTGATTTTTCTTCCTGTCTTGCATTTTGAAAATAATTCACAGAAATAGTATTTACTATTAAGAAGTAAAATATAATCTGTAGTCTATTGGCTAAAAATAAAGGTTTCATTTATATTGCATCAGTTAATACATAGCTTAAGGCAAATGAAAGGAATCTTCTTTCTGAGAAACAAGGAAAACCAACTTCCATCACTGAATTAAGGCAGTGATTCATGACAATTGCCACCAGAGGTCAGGATTACATTTATGAATTCACTGTACTGTTTTAACGTTCCTTAGATCTTGGAAGACCTGAAATTGTATCTCAAAAATAGCAGTAGTAATATATAATGTGTAATTACTTACAACATTAATACCATTACTACAGAGATTTCCCTTTCTAAATAACAAATTCATGCTCAGCATAAATCAATATATACTGTTCTGCTTAAAAGACTTATTTGGTTTGGTAGTAGAAACATACAGAAGTATCTGGAACAGATTAACAACTTTACCTCATCTTTTCTTTCTCCCTCCACCCTTTCTTGTACACTGTGTACATTTGATTCCTTCATAAAAAATAATATTTAGACCTTGAACACTGCTTTTCAATGTTCTAAGCCTCTCCTCATTTTTTCAGTTATGTCACAACTGACTAGATGAAACTTAGCTAAAATTAGCAATTAGGTCAACTTGGGAAAATGCATTTCAGCATATTTTGGGGGCTTTGGCAGGGAGGGTAATACTCCATAAACAAAAGCCATTTTCAGTTCACGATGAAAATAGTTACAATCCTATAATATAACTAAAGGAGAACAACTGATGACTTTTTAAAATACCATGGTTTATTATATTTTTCTATATAGTAACAGAACAGCGAGAGGTTCCTTTATGCAATAGTTAATGTTGAAGTCTAGAATTTAATTAAAATTAAAAAAAACAAAGAACTTTCTAGACTTCATATTAACCATCTTTTCAGATATCTTTCCATCTTTGCAAATTAGAAAGAGAGTCAAGAAGAGACAAAAAAAAATCAGGTGAAACAGTTTTTCAGTTATACCATAAAATTAAGGCACATGGAAAATGCATGGGGGCAACTTTGCCTTACACAGTTATAAAATCCCCCAAAATTCCAACTCTTGGAAAAAGCCTAACTTCCTTTAGTTCTGAGTTCAAACCATAACTTAAATAGTTAACCACCATTTAAGACTATGGTTTAACCACCATAATTTAAGACTATGCAGGTAAGTGTCATTGTTGCTGAAATTGAGGAATTTGTACCAAAAGACAAGCTGGTCATATGAAGATTTACGAGTCTTCAGTTGGCTACTACCTTGATAGTGTAGGTATTAGAAAGGTGGCTGAGCAAAACTGAACAAAAGACTGTATTTACAATAAATTTCCTTCAAGACAAGAATTCTTATATAAACATACCTTCAGTTTTGCTTAGACAACTTATAATTTTGTGTTTGGTAGGTTTCCTAAAGAGGGGAATATTTATCACTGAATTCTATCCAATTCCTCAAGAGAAAGGGCTGAAGAATTAAAACCATCTATTTTAATTTATCAACTACAACAAAACAAACTATTTATGACTTATTTGAATTTGAAGCATGATAACCACAATTCAACTTAATTTCTAGCAAAGCCACTAAAAATAATACAGATGTTCTAATCAATAAGGAAAAGGATGGATCAACAGACCTATGTCTCTTCAAATATGGGGTTTCTTAGATTTCTGAAAAGGAAATCATGTATTTGAAAAAAAAAACCTAAGCTCAATATTTTACATATCTGCATAATAATGCTGCTACAGACAAAATTTAATTTATTCTCATCTTCTTCAACTGAAAATTCTTTAGATAATTTTATTTACAGTGTGTCCATGAATGGAAGCAGAGCTTTTAACACTAAAAGTAACATTACAGCTGATACGAAACATATTGAAAAATCAGCTCCTAAAATATCTGCATTCCTAAATGTGATGTCTCCTCATTTCAGATACCAACCAATTGTAATGAACTGGAATTAAAAAGAGTTTATTAGAAAGGATGGCAACTCTGACTGCTTGATCTTGTTCTTCACCAGAGCCAGTATCATGCTACTACTCATGAGCTTTGTGTTGTCTACTTATGTCTTAGAAAATAACTCTCAGTAAGGTAAAAAGTCTTTTTGCAGGAATAAGAACTGCCTAGTAATGCATCTGTCATTGCATTTTTTAGGAAATCTGTAATTTTTTTAAGGAATATTCAGACTGCAATTCTGTTGTCTTCAGTATTTGAAAAATTGCTCCCTAATATCCTCTGCTGGTTTCTATGGAAATCTTTGAAGAATGAAGGAGGTAGAATTACATGTTTAGATGTGAAACTTCATGTTAAAATGAGAGCTTTAAATTCAACTGAAACTGAAGCCCAAAACACTAAAATCAGAACACATCCACAATTGCCATGAGGCATTATACCAGATGCTTTCTCCATCCTGTTGCCCTGTGCAAAGACACGTTTTCTTCAGCATTTGCCATCAGTCGCCAGCACTGCTTCCTACCACCTCAGAAGTGATCAAAATTTCAGCCATATTTCATTACACACATAACATGTCTCACTTGTAAAAATACATTAGTATCAATGACATTGTCAACTGTTTCCAAAGGTTCATTCTTCACATACTGCAAATTCCATTTAGAAGTAATCACATACCATGGTGATGCATATTCTAAAAAGGTGCACTACGGTCATGGCAGTTCTTCAAAAATATGTCTGCTATACTCTCAATGGCAAACAGCAATGAGATTCATTTGACTATTTCATCCTCTCTTACTTGTTGCTAAGCTTAACATTCTGGGTGTGTTTACTCTAAAGTGTTTAGTGCAGAGAACTGCAAAATAAAACCCTGACTGCCCCTTCACAAAGTGATTGATTGAGACATGAAAAATTAGATTTTTAAACTAAAACCAATTCTTACTGTATTTACATGTTCCATGGCTATTTCTTGCTGGCATGTTCTTGACCGACATTTATGCATGAGTTAGTTTACTCCTTACGAATACAACTGTTTTATCTGACAGGACCCAAGTTCCACATACACAGCTACCCTTCAGTGTGACAGAGATGAGCCGTCAATGCCAATATGTGGGCTGACTCTGGCTAGCAGCCAAGCCCCAGCTCCAGTCACTCACTCCCCCACCAGTATGGTGGAGGAGAGAACTGGAAGGGCAAAAGTAACTCAAATTCATGGGCTGAGATACAGTCAGCTTCATAAGTGAAAGAAAACAAACTGACCAAACAACAAGTGATGCACAGGTAATCACTCACCATCTCCCAGCAGCACACTGACACAGCCAGTCACTGAGGCTGCTTTGAAACTCATTAAAATGTAATCAACTTGTTAAATAGTCTCTCACAGAAAATTAGTTGAGATTATGCACGGCCACTCCTCCCATGGCAATACAAAGCATTAATACAACCTAAGGATGACACTGCTACAACAGTTTATGTATATACTGCATTATTTATTACAGTAGCCATCCCATTATGGAGTTGACATAGTGCTTGCTTTAATGGTACATTGATCATACCAGTAATAACATGCAACAGATTTGTCCATAATTTCACATCTGCTCTTTCCTTCCTTCTCCTTTTGAAAAACTATGCACATGACTGAAGCAAACATGTAACAGAAGAGGTTGAAAGAAAATCTAGGAAAAGCATTACTTCAGTCTTACCTCAGAACTGTAATCTTCTACTGTGGTGGAAATTTCACTTTCCGGCTAAAATAAAATATTAAAATATTTACAATGATGGCACTCTAAAAATACTAAACAAGACATTTTTCCACTTAAAAGTATTTGAAAACACCAAGGTGTACATGAATTTGGTAAGAGCGTATGTACAGTAACAGTCACTTTCACTCACTTGAAATCCCAGCTTTAATAAAGTAATTTTGCCGTTGAACTATGATCACAGAAACTATAACTACATGACAAAATCTTCAAACAACCTACAGGTGCAAAACAATATTTTGGAAATTCAACCCAATTTTCTGGGATTTATTTTTGTTTTTTTAAAAAGAACTAAGTACCATGACAAGGATTTGTCTCTGCTATATCAATTTTACCTAATTAGGAACTTTGCTGGCTTAAGAACACAATCTTATATAGAACATCATTTTCATACCTCCAAGACTTTTGATGTTGATTAGAATTTTAAAACAAACACTCATCCTTCAGCTTCCATGGAAACCAAGGGAAGACAAAAACACAAAGACTCAAATCATGTGATCTAATGGAGTAGAGGAATTAATGGAACAAAGCCTTAACAAACTGAGCGTTAACATGCCATGGCAGACATGAATAAAATAAAGTGTATCTTGATGAACTACATAAACTGTATGAAGTTTGAGAATCAAAATGTTTGTAGGAAAAATGAAAATTATCTATATAAGATGCACTATCATGGAATAAGTGTACTTGAAAGAAAAACTTGAAAACCTGAGAAGTGTAACCGTGAGTTAGAACTACTTTGGCAAAAATGATGTGCACGTAATAGAGCTTGTCCAAAATTCACTTAACTTGTTAGCCAGCCTCACATTAAATCAGTCTCAATTTTATAGTGAATTCTGTGAGGCTTATTTTCAAAGGAACGTGGTACATTTTGCATCAGCAGACATAGGTAAAACTTGAAATGTTAACTGTGTTTCATTGTGTTTTTTCAAAGTAATCTACCACCCAGACCTCCTGAAATTCTGCAGTTTTTATGATCCTACCAACATTGACGCTACATATTTTGAATTCAACATACAGCTCCTAAACAAAGGGTTTTACAATGGGTATACTGTTTTATGTACAGAGTGTACAACATTACCTTAAAATATTTATTTGGAAGTTAAAATTCATACATTGCATATAAATTTAAAAATAAAACCAGGTCCACCTCAGAAATAAGACACAAACTGAAACAGAAATCAAAATGATGTTTTAAAACTCTAGGGTGACAAAGGTATTTCTGCTACAGAATACAAATTTAGTATTTTAAAATATTTAATCTTCACACAAATATATTTTATTCATACTATTTATATTTATATTTTGTGTATATATATATTTATACAAAAAAATGCATCTGATTTGTAGTCTATGTCTTTGGTCTAGGACAAAATCCTCTGGAAGAAATAAAATCAGAGAAAACCACATTACTTTTTTTTCATAATACAGATAACGAATAAATGGTCATGATCTTCTTACAATTTTTCACTGTTTGTTCCAATTCAGGAGTCTTCACAAAGAATGATTAGAAGCAATACTACAGAAGCTCAGAAGTATTACTATAAATGTATATATACAGCTATATCTAAGAACTCTTCAAATCCTTATATACAGCATGAAATACAGGCACTTCTCCAACATGCAAAAAACAGGAACAAGTAGTCTGACTTCTTCAATAGTTCCTCCTTGTAATGCTTTTCAATTATAAAAACAGTCTCTTGTTTATAAGGATGATGAAAAATGAATTTATACATCTCTAGCTAAACTCAAACCTACTAATAATTATAGAAAAAGGCAAACAATTTGCAGGTTGAAGCTTAGGTTGGAGTGAGAAGATAAGAATTCTCAAATGAAGTTGATTATTGAAAATAATTCTCTAATAAAAGTTAATCTATTGCTGGTGCTTTCTGAATGCCAATCTAAAATAAAATATTTTTTAAAAAAAAAGACTAAAAAATATTTTAAAAAATTGTCAAAACCACATAGTGCTCCATCAGTTTAGGTGTACAATATCTGTTAGAATAAATAATCTTTCTAAAATGTCAACTTCAGTCCGGGGTCTAGATAAGTTTTTCACCAGTTAAAACCAAGTATTTTTGCCAAAGAATTCTATGACTTTAAGCACAGAAAGATGACCAAATGAACTCCAGTGAATGCACTGTCTCCTGTGCTAAGGGGATCATCCAAACCCTGCTAAAAACCATTTAAAGAGAATTAAGTCCTATGAGCTCACACATTAGACCCCAGACTGTAAGACTTCACGTTATTCTTTTGCTATCAGAATGTAACATACAAATAGTCAACATTTTACAGGCACTCATTTTGCCCTCCAAGCAGCTATGTTAATTCCTGAGACCTGACCAACTTTATTTCAAAATCCAGTTTCTTTCATTATCAAGACACCTGATCTGCATGCTTCAATTCTTCTTTGGTCAACAGAAGTAATTAGGTTTTACACAGCTCATTTGGGCCCCAGGGGTCCACTCTGAAAAGAAATAATTTCAAAAAATTCTTACTACATAGTCCTAGCAACACAAAATCTTTTGACAGGGTAATGTCACGAAGGCCATATAACAGTTCTCTCAATGCTTTATGGAATGTGAAATAGGTGTTTGTAACACCCTCACAGCTGTTTTGCACATATTCTATTAACTATGTCCCACAGCATTTCCTTGCTGCAAACAGTTACTCTCTTCTACTAAAACACTTGAAACACCTTATTTAGTATTTTCTTCACTGACAATGTAGTTGATTTTTAAAATACATTGAAGAGACATCTCAGAGACTCTTTATAGGCAACTGTCTCCATCAATTCTTCAGATGGTACCTTTAACGGTAACAGTATTCAGAAAATTTCAAAAAGATCTGTCTGTATATATACTTCAGAGGAAGTACTGCAAGCTGATACCAAAAAAAACGGAGTATCAGCTCGTTGAATAGAGCAGGCCCATTTTAGAGTAACTTCTTTCTGTCTGCAGTTAAGCACTGCTCAAAAGTCATGTTCTTGGACACTGGACACCCAACATTATCCCAGGATTCACAAAATAGCTCACATACAAAATGGGCCACAAGACCTGAAAAGTGATTTTCATATTTCTTTGGAAAATTTCCATAAGTACACAATAAAACATTTTGCAAGAACTGACATCCGTACTAAACTACTCCAATTGCAGTGGATGAAGGTATAGACTGAGTATTCATGGAACAGAATTCTACCTGAAGGAAATTACTGACTTTTTTATGACCTCAGTGAAAACTCTCACAAAATGTAGCTACAAGGCTGGATTAATTCTTGACCAAGTTATTCTGACTTGGCCATTTCCTCTAGCAATTCACAGAAGATCACAAGCAAGTCTAATTAAGGAGACCATGACTAGAAGTGAGGCAAAGAGAATGTAACCAGAATATCCTAGACATAAAACCCTCTCTTTAGGTCATCCTGAAGCTTATGGGCCTTTAACACTTGTAGAACATTCTGAATATGAAGGGCTATTCTTTTACATTGCATTATCATGTCTTCCTCAGTTCCCAATATCAAAACCATTCAATTCAAATTCCTAGGTCATTTATGACTCAAATTAATTTACAATGATGAAATTTAAATTTAATGCATTTTAGTGGAGATAAACTGCTGCCAAATTGGAATATAACCTGCAGTGAGGCACAGGACTCTGAAGTGTGTAAATTTCTGATGATATCAGAAAACACCATCAATAGCAGTAACCTAAGCATTCAGTTAGGTTTCTATTCTTTGGTAACCTGGACTTATAAATGTTTAATCTCAAGTGAAAAACCCTGTAATTCTGCAAAAAGACCACTCTCCAATACAGCCAATTTCTTTGCCAGTAAATCTATTATATATCAGTATTTACAGACATAAAGGAAGGCATAATACCAGAGGTTGTCTTATGAATCAAAGAAAATTGGCAAGTTATCCTGGCAATCTTCTGGCCAGATGGTGAATGGAAAGATGACTGGCTTCAATCAGAACCATATGCTGCTGAGAATCTGTTACCATCTCTTGTGACAGTGAATTTACTACTGAATAGACTATTTCCAAACATTTGCTTTTCTTCATTCTTTAATTAAAAAACATATTTCAACTGATGCTATATTATCTGAAGTGACTGGGCCAATTTTGACTACATTTTATTTATCCTTTTTTTTTTCAAATCCTCCATCTTACTGTACATCCCAGAATACCTCTTTTTTAGTCAAAGTCTTTGGTTGCTCTTTGTTTTCATGTTTCCATCGTAGGAATGTCTTACCACATTCACCACTTACGCCCTTTCCCACTGAGGCATCCTCTCTGTTTCTCCATATTGCTTATATACTTTCTTATTTCTCTTTCTTTTCTTCATCAGTTCTCAAGAATCCTACCCAGTGCCTCCTTCTTAATCACTTGCTGATCCTTGTCTGTCAAAATCTCAGACACTAACAACTGGAATACCTTATAGAAATGAAACAATGAACATGGAGCTGTAAACTTTATCACCTACTTCAGTTAACAGTAAAGCTATTCTAAAACTATTAACAAAAGGATTTGTCCTTTGAGAAACAAAAGGCGAGTTACTAATCCAACCTTAGTCAATTAGCAGGTATTCTTCATGACAGAACTCTGAACTTTTCTTTTCTAAGAAGCTTTGTATAATAGCTTTTACTACCCAGGTAACTCAAGGACAATTTTACTGTGACAGGAGTTAATTTCTTTTGCTTTCTTGGCATTAGGACATTCTTGCAAAGCAGGGTGCTCCAGTGCATAATTTCCCTATCACTTCCCAGAAAAGGTGATTTCAGCAATTATTTACCCTAGAAGTGGCTTTTGCTTTCTTCCATCTTTAATTGCAGAAGTCACAAAAAGAAGCAATCCTAAACCTAAGATTTTAATTTATTTCAGTTTATTTTGTGTTCTAGGTTATTTGTACTTCTATATGGAAAAGGACTCTATGGATGTCAAAACCTGAAGATATCAGGGTGCAACAAATAAAGACAACAAATATTCTCTTTGTGAGAGCAAGACAAAAAGCATTCAGTATGAAACAAGAGACTTTCACTAATAGATAGCAACTGGCATTTCTTGAAGAAATCTTGTAAATAAACTGTTCCTCCAACAGTGGATGGAAAACCTTTGAGATTACAAATATGCTCAGATGGAAGGTAAAATGTAATGGCTAAACAGTCATAGTTCTTCCAGAGTTCTGCCAACTAGTTTCTGCTGGAGGGAACACAGGAGGATAGAGGAACCCACTCTCAGGAACACAGAGGGGAAAAAAAAGAAAATGGATGACTGCAAAAAAACCCCTTTGCACTCTAAACACTTTTGTTCTTTCTGAAAAGAAACTCTTCTATCTTCACAAGGGAAATAAGCTCCCAGAGGAGTATCTCTATTTCACTTTCTGATATTCATATTGAGTAAGAGAACCCTTTTCACTTGCATTTCGACATGCCAATTCCACTGGGGACTAAAAAAATCATACTAGAAGAACTGCGGGGAGATAAACTTCTACACTCAAAACTACCACAGAAGAGCCCAGTCAAGATTTTTACATAGACAGGCAGTATAGTCTGATGTTGTGAGTCTGTATTTTGTGGTACAGAAAGAACAATTCTAAATATCACTTCCAGTAAAAGATGAAATAAATAAATAGAATCAAAGTTTAGGTAGAAAATGATCGTGCGTAATGCTTCCAGTAATCCTGTCTCACTCTTCTGACATGGCAACCTACAACGACTTAATGTTGGGTGAAAAAGCAAACAGCTCAAAGCTGTAATTCTCCATTGCAGAGATTAGCCTCAAACTGCCTATTACATTGGCTGCCATTTCAACTAAGCAAGCTCCAATCCAATTACTGTAATACAGGCTCTCTGTCCAAATCATTGCACTTGGTAAGACTAAAACCAGTAAATTATGAGATTCACTGAAACACTTTCAGAGTTTTCTCTCTTCTGTTTATATTGCAAAGACTTTAGCCATCACCTTCGAACTACAAAATGCGGGTTATTTATTTAAGTAGTATGAGTAAAGAGGCTACTGATCACATTTGGCAAAGGAAAATGCTCTCCTAATTGGGAGCGGGGTTTTTTCTGTGGTGAATACTGATTTAAAAGTCACTACGTAACTCAACAGATTCAAATTACAAATTACATGATTACCATGCTTATTCTTTTAAAGCTACAGTTTAAAAAAGAAAGAATGAAACAAACCCCTTTCCTCTCAACAAACCAGAAACCCCAGTGCATCTCCACATTTATTTATTTAAACATAAGATAAGTTGCTTTGGGAGTAAGACAGATCTCAGAAAAGTCATACCCCATCTTAAGAATGTATCTGTGTCTGCAATCTTTAGCAACATCAGATACTTTTTCCACTTCTAAAATCATCTTTGTCTTGTACTGTATGCATTTAGAGGCCAGCACAGGCCACTAGGACCAACCTGATCTAATTAGGCCCGCTCTGAGACCAGGATCAGACTAGGTGACCTCAAAGGTCCCTTCTAACCAAAGTTATTCTGTGACTCTGTATTTTACCCTGTTTCTGCAACTGTAGTAAATATATTTATCCTAACAAAGGAAATACATCAGCAGAGTCCATCTGCAACTTCAAAATACATTTGATCAAGGAAATTACTTCATACAGTTGTCATATTTATGTAGAAAATTGCATTATTAAAACAACAGTTTAAGTGATTTTCTCTAAGCACCTCTCTTCCCTAGCAGCCCTCTCTTGTTAGGGTAGATAATCTGTTGCATTTCACAAAGTACATCCTTCCCTTTTCCTAGAAGGCAAAACAGTTGTATCTTCATCTATGAAAATATATATTCTGTTATCAAATTTCTTACCTCCTCCAGGAAAATTTGAGTTGAACAGACACTTTTATTGAGTTGCCATGAACAGTTTTGAAGCCCTAACGTGAGCTTTGTAAGAATTAAAAGCTAGATATTAAAAGAATGTACCTACAAGGTTCAAAATATCTAGTATATTGATATATTGTAGGCTTAAAACTGTAAAATTAATGGATCAATTACTTTACAAGTTTTCATTTGCATGCATGATTTAGTCTGTCTGCCCCTCCACCACAGTAAGTTTGGGGGTTTTTTTAACAAAAATGCAAAAAAATTTCAAAAAGTGTAATTTCTCAGTCAGTCCTCAGTTGCTGGAAATTCAATAACGGAGCCAAAATGGTTACAAATGGTCTATCCTAGCACAGCATGGACAAGTCAAAATGCAGAGCATTCATTTGTACCAGATCTCTCAGAAATGCCTGAATTCATCAGCACAGAGCTGGGATACTTGTTCAGAATGCCACTCATGTCATTTTAGAAGCACTGGTTTCATGAATGGAGTAAGTTATTCCATAAATAATACCAGCCTCTCTTGTCCCTTCTATCTGTAATGACATTACATGAATTCATGTCCATTTAGAACTGAACTGGACTGCCAGTGTATGTCACACAGCATCTTACAAACTTCCTAGAGCAGGTACTTTCAGCTAATAGCACTCAGGACTATATTTCATTAAGCAGTGAAAGTCGAGTAACTGCTTATCAATCTCTTAAGCCACCCAGTTCTCAGCAGTGATCTAAATTCATTCCTTCTCCTCATTAACCAGAGTGACTCAAATTACATCATGAATACAAGAAAGATATTTAGTTTTGCATTCTGGTGTAGCCATAAGTGCAGAGATCAAAAATCCACTGCAATTTGCGACTTTTAATAAAACAAAATTAATTTATGCATATTTAAAGAGTATAGCAGTACAAACACACTTTCCATAATCTACAGAGGACTGACTACAATAAAAAACATGACACCAGCAGGCAGGTAGAAAGTACCTTCTCTGGACATACTAAGTCAGACAGAAGCAGCAAAGAAATAGTGTCCAAAATCTCATCCTATTCCTTTATTCCCACTCTCAAAATGAATGTATTGTTTTATGCTCACTCACCCCAAAAAGTGACTTTTATAGCCTGAGATAAACTTACCTCAATGGTGTAAGCCTGGGTGTGTTTGATAATTTCTCCACTATGCAAAGTCCTGATAATAGCCAAGTCAGCAGTAGCAGCTGCTCCCCTTCGACTGCTGCATGTGGATATTTCATCACTTCGAGATCGATCAGTTTCAATCCCATCTTGTATTGATTCTTCCTCTTTGATGTTTGCTGTTTTCTTCTTCTTTTTCTGCTTCTTTGATCCATTTTGACCATCAGTTTGTGCCTTCCGCTGCCTAAACTGGGCAAGCTGCATAGAAGACAAAATCTTGTTAAAGGTGAAAGTTTTCCTCATTATAACTAATGACATCCTCTATAAAGGCTTACCCACTATTCTACATAAAGCCTCAAACTAACCACTGCTGAAAACAAGCTGGAAGTTAATATTGCATATATGAGACAGACTCAGATTATTTTTCCATTTACACAGTTTGCTTTAACAAAATCTTAAATCTAAACCAGCATTGGATTAATTCCTTTTCAGTTTCAGACTCACAAGTTACTGTTCCACAGACTGATACCTAGAAATCAAGACATTCAAAGGCAAAGGTACAAATGTCATTACAAAGAACAAGAGCAATGAAACAACCTGATCTCATTTTTCAATTTTATAGTAACCTGAAAATAATTTACAGAAATTCCTTTTAATTTTTATTTCAGAGACAGATAAAAGCAAACTTCTCTTCCAGCAAGTGTCATATGAATTTTTTTTTAAAAGGTTGTTATAACTCATAAAAGCTGATCAAATTACTGAAAACATCGTAAAGAAACCACAAAGTAGAAAATATATATAAAGGGAATAGTCCAAAACCAAAAAGTGAGCAGATTACAAGACACACTACCTTGTAGCAAAACATGCTGATGAACAAAAAGTCACAGGTGAGCCAGACACACAGTTTAAAAACCAATTAGTATGTAAGCTATTCAAATACTGTAAGACACTGCCTTTTGAAGAGCTTATCACTTTTAATCACTTTACAGTGGTTTACACAGGAAAATCCATTTAAAATATTTTTTTCTTAACAATAACAGAATTTTTGTTCAAATAAGAAAAACAAGCACATCAGGGTTTACCAACTAAAATTCAAAACTAGAAAGATCCGAAAACAAGAACCATTACTTTCCAATTGAAACATCCAATATTAAGTGCTACAATAGATTTTGTAAGTGTAGCTCCAACATAAAGCATATGTAGCAAATAAAGACCCTAAAGCTTTACACCTTCAACATCAATACTCAAATATCATGGGTTTTTTTAATAAATATGCTGCAATTGTAAGAAAAAAAATATAGAAAAGATAGCATATTTGCTCATGATATTCACCAGTCGAGAAACCCAGGCTTCCATCCAACTTCTCCAGGAACACCCAAACCAAGCAGGACACACAGATCCCCCTTTGCAGTCACTGTTTGGTTACAGCACAAGGCATCACCTGAAGTGCTTTCTAGTTCTCATCTGGCCCCAAGAGAGCCAAGAAACCCCAATCTAAATAAATGCATCACTGAGAGATCAGCTCTGACTTGTAGCTGGTTTATACTTTTGTCCCTTTATTTGTATTTCTTTGTGGGTTTCTTCAGCCTCCTCTCCTTTCTTCAAACGACGGACAGCTTGGCATATGGCTCCTGCTCTGTTTGCAGGAGGAGGACCCGAAGATTTACTGAGCCAAATATGCTCACTTAAGTACTTAATACTTACCTCCTCCCCACTACTTTTCTAATTAGTTAAACTTCATGATTTTTTTCTATTTTTAAAATATGTACCTTTTGTTATTTCACAAAAAAAATCTATTAAATAAAAAAATTCTAAACAGGAAAAGAAAGGATAGTCTCCTTCTACTTCAAAGTTTAAGAGGAAAAATCCCCCAAACAGCCAACCAACCAATCCACCCAACTGCCGAAACCCAACTAAACAAAGATTTAGTTTCTCAAAAATGGGAAGGGTAAAGGTTCCAGGTGTCCCCTTAGGATATTACTACATTCTCCTAAAACTGTAAGTTTATCTTAATAAAATATTTTCAGTTTATCCAAAAGAAAAGTAAAATTTGTTCAAATGTCCCAAAGACAGAAAGCAAACAACCTGACTTTAAGTGTAACTACTGAGAGATTTTACTTTTTTATGTTTTATTTTTAAGTAATAAATGACATGTAGTACCACTAGTCAAGAACTCTCTTCCCCAACCTGATTGAAACCTTCAGTAATGGAAAGTTAAGTTGGCTTTTTTAAAGCAGCTTTACAGTCTTTATTTATCTACAAAATTAGATGTGTAGCTCAAGGACAAATGAATTACTCCTTGTCTCTCCACAAGTATTTTGCATATTTTAACTGAAGCATCTGGGCATGCCAGATTCCTCTCCTTTCAAAATTAAGTTGTCAATTTTCACTTCCTCAGAATTAACAGATTAAAATCTACCATGGTAGTTACAAGCAGATCCAATTTTTTTTTTTCTGTTTAAACACTGATGAAGATGAGCACATATGAAAGCTAAACGAATGTGAAAATGAAAATGCTACATTTTTGTGTTACATGAGTTCTCAACTGACAAATTCTGCATGAGCATCTAGGGCTTTGGAAACAACTGCACTAGCAGTGACGGATGCATGCACAAATCACAGCACTTTTAACCCCACACATTCAAGTACACACCAAACTGTCCAGCTACTAATGCAACCTAACGTTAAATTCTTTTTCCAAATCAAATTTTAAAAGCCAGAAATGAGAGCTACAGGACAGCAAAAAGCTACTGCTGACCAAACAAATTCTGTGATGCTCACATCAAAACAGGGGAGTCTCAGATACAGAATTCCTTTTCACGTACTAGAGGCCAGGATCTATCTTTGTTCTAACAACAAGCAGGTAAAAGTCCACCAGCAGTCATGGGAGCTAAGGAAAACAAATTCTTTAGAATTAAAACTTTCAGTTAAAAAGAAAGATACTCACAGATTTTGTATTTCTAGAAAAATAGATTTTCCCAGTGTGAACAAAACATGAAACAAATACACACTGATACAATGGCTTATCCTGTCTTCCAGGCACACCAGCTTAATTATGCCAGAACTAAGCCTGGGGAGAACTTAATGCTGCTTCCATCAGTTCCGAATCTGCAGTTTTGAAACAATTCAATGTCAAGTCTCTGCTGAGTTACAAAAATTGCAAGCAAGGGCCAAGTATGTAAACACAGGAGGCACTCACGAAGAATGAAGGATGCAAAGAAACAGAAGCTGAAGGACACTCAGAACAGGCTCTCTGCACTGATACAACTCTGAGAACCAACAGAGAACGAGCACCTTACTCTGCGGGAAAGCATCGGGAACACAGTCAGACATGATACAACTTAGGAACACGTTTTTAGCACACATGAAAACCAGTCCAGAGTATTTTTTAGCACAATTCACCTATCTGTCAAGACACTGCCTCCAGCTTCTCCCATTATGCTGACAAGACCTTGCTTGGATCCTGCAAGCAGTACAGAATCCCATTAAAAATTTCATCTGTGTTTTTCAGTAGTGAAAAACAACCAATTTTGCTCCTTGACTCTCAGCTTTTGCAACTAAATTAACTAACAACTTGCAATGCTCAGCTCATAGGTTTTTTCAAGTCCTGCTTCTGGGCAAAAAAGCAACCCTGTTGGAAACAGGCATGTTCACTCCATAGCATTTAGAAAAAAATAACATATTGCGTGAAATATTTCTATCAAATACCCAGTGTACAATGAAATGAGAATGAAAATATGTTTCTCTCCTTTTAATGCATAAAAAGAGACAATAAAATTGTGCAGGAAGAATTACTTGTTTATTTCCAGATTTTCAGAAGCGTCATTTACAACAGCTACTCAGCTTTCCATCCTTTTGAAAAACGGGAAATGGATATTAGCACCAAATTCTGTCACAAGACATGGTGTCTCTTAGAAACAGAAAAACACTTACTGAGAGTCACCAGACTACAACAGAGCAGCATGCAAACTGATAATGGGTATACTTTTCAAAATAATTTCCCACAGTAAAGAACAATTGAATAGACGAACTTAGGTATTTAGATGATATAAGCATTTATCTAGTTCTAATTATGACCGCCTACTCACGAATCCGAAAACAACATACTGGCTCCAATTCCCACATCACAGACTGCACCAAAATGACCAACCCCCTGGTACAACACTACCTTCACTTTTAAATGCTGGTGTCCTCCAACTGGTAGAAAGTCAGAAATGTGGAGAAGAATCAACTGCTATTAGGAACTAAATACTCTTGAGACAGAAGGCAACTGACTTGCAGAGTGGAGGGGATTACTTGTGTAAACTATGTCAATTATCATAGTTAATGTACTGCTATAATTATAACAGCAACATTATGTATTCATTCAACTACCTTCAGCAGATTCTGACCTTTGGCACTTCTGCCAGCAATCTGGATTGTTGTTATACTGCATTGATTAGTTTCAAATACAGTCTGACTGAACTATTTCTAGAGTAAAAGTTCATAGTAAAATAAAATTTGGCTCCAACAGAATGCAAACCTTAATCTCTTAAGCACTTTAAAAAAAAAGTCTGAACAAACTTTAATCAACACTTAATCATTGCCTATATACCAGTAGAAGACATCACTGAAAAAATCCATGAAAATCAACGAAGCTACATTTGTAAAGCATCAATAGGTATATTTTTAGTTCACATGCTTAAAAGACTTTTTACCCAAAAACTTTTTACCCAGACTTGTTTGCCCAGAAACACATTAAGTGCCATTTAAAACTGGGTGCCACTTTATGAATGCTTGTTATTCCTTAACATTCTCAGATAATGTAGTAGATCTGGACAGCCTAATTTTCGGAGGTATTACAGTTAACAGAAATTGAAATTGCTCAGTGCTTCCAAAGAAGGATAGGAAAAAGGATAAAAAAATATTTTCTGTAGTTATTGTTTTAAAAACCAACTTCTAATTGTTATGAAATTCATAGCTATAACACATCCTGTACAAGTACAGCGGCACAGCTACACTTCATGTACCTGTACACAAACATCATTACATTCACACTTCAACCTTCTAAAACCAAACACGTCAAATTCATTGCTACGCAGGCATTTCTTACAGAAAGAGCAGGGTCTGTTCATCTCTCACAACTCCTCTTGAGTACAAAACCCCTATTTCTTTTTTATATTCATTTAAGGAACAAGTATACAAGGATGAGTCACAAACATACAGACTGACAACAAAAAGGAACCTCAGACAAACTGCTACAAGTAATTCCACTTTTTTATAGTTGCACTGTACAAAAAAAGCATGAATGGAGATCTACATCATGATCTTCCATTTTGCAACTACTGTAACTTCAAAAGATGTTCCAGACACTGCCTAAATTTCAGATTAATGTGTCCTTCACACAGACAGGGACTTATTCTTTGTCAGAAGTTCTTAAACAGTCTGGTGTCCAGTAAGAAATATTCTTTGCCGGACTGGGTCATATTTAGATCACTCATCCAATGTAACAAGACAAGGACTTCTGAATGTTCCGGTCTCTAGCTAAAAACAGTAGTTAGTGGCTGAAAGACAAATTGACAGACCTATAATATTCTTTATAGATAATCTGGATGATAAAATTGAATACACCTTAAACAAGTTTGTGGATCTCAACAAACAGGAGGAAAGTCAGATACAGCAGAAGGAAGAACCACCACACAGAGAGACCTCAACATGCTGGAAGACTAAGCCAATAAGAACTGCATGTGAGTTAGTAAAAATAAACATCACATCCTGCACCTGGGATGGAATTACCCCACATCAGTGGGGACTGACTAGGGTGGTGTGTAGCTCTACTGAAGAGGACCAGAGACTTAACCTGGCAAAATACCCCAGAGCAAGCAGCATGCCCTGGCAGCAATGAAGAGAAACCATTAAACTTTGAAATAACTCTCAATATTTAATTTTGTGATTAATTACTGATGACTGAAAAGCCCCCATGTAGTCCTGTTTTGTAGAACAGAATTTGATAACAATAATACCATTTGTTATTTGAAACTGCCTTGCAATACAGCGCAAAAAGCCCAGTGAGTCTAATAAAAAAATTCTGGCTTCAGCGCTTCAATGCAAATGTTTTATTTAAGTGTAGAAAGCATATTTTCAACTTTCAATCTAGCAGTCTGAAAGTCTCCACAGGAGCAGTATCTGCAACTGAGCATAGTGAGGGTAAGAAAAAGTGAAATAGAATTTTTTGTCAGGTGTTGCTTGAACCTTTCCACCAAACAAAAGACACAAATTTGCCTTAGAAAGGTATATTTATTCTGCATATAGTGTGTATGCTACAAAGTCTGCTTTAAGCTGCACCTGAATGTGCAACATGCATTGTGGCAAACTGAGTAAGTGTGTAAGTGGCAATATGGTATGTCTGTGTTATATCTCAGACCTAGACAGACTCTGGCTGCAAGAACTTAATAACACTCGGACATGTAATGAAACTCACGGTAAATCATAAACAGTTCTGTGACAGAAAGGCTCAGGCTTTTCTAATTATATTGCTCCTAATCCCTATCACCGAATGATAATAAAGTATAAATTCTGAAAGAACACTGAGAGTGAAAGTGAAACCAAAATATGTAGACTGAGACAGACTGCCACCTTGTCTGAAAAAGTGAAGGATTAATTTAAGAATCATGAGCCCTAGTAATGATAGGTCAAGTTCCTACTCCCCTTAACCACTGGTAAGCAATTATTCCCACAGAAGCTTTCAGTAACACAAAAAGAACAAAAAGCAGAGCCCTGAGGTAGGATTTGTTTTGATAATTTATTAGGCACATATACATCCCAAGAAGTTTTGATGGAGAGTCCTGCAAGCCAATAGTTACAAACTAAAGAGGCCAACCTGAATTTGAAATTTTGACATGGTTCAGAAGTTGTACATTTGCTGTGGTTTAAGCTTATTCATCCCACCTTACCCTGGATAACTGAAAAAATACCTGCCATAATCTCCTTCTATGGAACCATAAAAACAAGACCTGGTTTTATGGTTCCAACACACAGTGATATTTTTATGTTTCATAGCAGCAGATAAGAGGCCCTCAAAAGGGTAAGGAAGAGAGTCTAGGAGACAGCAACACTGATATTTAGGCAGTAAATCTCACCTGGGCTGTTTAAAACTCATTTGCTGTTAGGCCACCAAGTTTTGTAGAAGACTGACAGTCTGTCCCCTAAAGAGAGGTTGAACAGTTAACTGGTAATAGAGAAGGAAGTGGCACATTATAACTTCTGTCATATTCTCAGCAGGTCTAAGCACTGAGGGTTATCTTGGCAAATCACTCACTCCTGAAGTGTAGGCAAGTTTATAGTGCCTGCTTCTTCTAGGTTCCTGATGTCTATACTAAGGAAAGGGTAACTGAAATGGAAAATCATCAGAGAATAAACTTCCTAGTGAAGTCTACTGATTCTATTCTGCTAGTCAACAAATAAGAGAGTATCACAACTCTTTTCAAATCCTGAGAAAAAAACCTACAAAAAGAAGATAACTGAGCAAGCAACCTGCAAATACTTTAAACATATTATGTCACATAGCTGAAAACCCAAACTGTAAGTAAAGAATTAATGTTCTTTGCAAGTTTCAATCTGCTTATCTGTTGAGCCAAACAAAGCTTTATGTTATTTGCTCTATTCAACAGATGCTGAATTTACTAAATGGAAAACACTGGGTTGAATGAACAAGAAATCATCACCCAGGAATGAGGTATTTACTGTTTTTTATGCTGTATTCCCAGCCAGATTTTCCCAAATAGCTTGAACAAGACCTTAGAATGTCTCCCTTTACGGAAACTTAAGTGGCTCATGAGTATTAGTTGATGACAATAAGACCATGAAAATTTCCAAAGAAAAAATCCTATAGTCTCTTCCTAAATAAAAGTTTGAGACTCTTTCAGCTTCAGAGACAGCCATTCCTTTGCAGTCCTCTGAAGAAAACCAATAGGGTCATTACAATTTACAATTACAGCCATGGTATCATGAAGGACAACACAGGATAATGAGAGCAACAGCACCTCAGGCAATTCTTTTTAGCAGTCTTTATCAAGTTAAGAGTACTGTTGGCAGCGCTAATTACCAAGGGCGCTGAACTGGAATGAACCCCTCCAGATGGCACTGTGAGCTGGAAAGCCTCAGAATTAGTGTGGTTCTGATCTGGTCTGCTCTTCCCTGTCCCAAGAGTTTAAATAGGAACAGATCTAGGAAGAGCTAAGTTCATTAGAGCTGGGTTATTTTCTGGACAAGGAATGGAAGTTAAGTGTATGGAAATTCACTCTAAGTCAGGTTACAATGACTGACACAAGTACACTAAGCACATTTCAATGCTGGACTGCTTCAAGAAAAGCAATGCCTCAAACTAACTTCTAAAAAAGTGCTCAACTGGTCTTTAACTAAACTGCTTCTACATAAATGATGTATATATTGATCCTATCTACTTTTTAATTTTACTCTTCTCATATTGAATGCTGCCTCTCTGCTAATATAGAGGGTGAAAAAAATCATCTGACCCATATTGGTACTGTATGGTCCCAAAGCAAAGAGGAAATAAGTGGATTGGGACAAGCTATTAGCAACAAAAATGAGAGGGCAACAGAAGCTCGTTTCATGCTGCTTTCTAAAAAACCACATCATCCATACTTGAATCCTAAAACATTAGGAAGTCTTTGGCCATCCAGGCTAAAGGCACTGACATAAAACCAAGCCTCCTTTACTCTGCATTAAGTGATGAGGATCACCCGTTGGGTGCTGTCTCAAAAGGCACCATCTAGCCATCACTTTTTCCCAGTTTCAAAGGCACAGGAACAACAGGAAGGCAAGAGTTATGCACTGACAGAAACACACTTTTGTTCCACCAGTTTTATGTGTAACACCAACTTTAATTAAAAACTGGATCCTGAAATATTCTTCAGCTAGGATGAAAAAACCCCAAATGGCGCAGAGACAAAGTCAAGTCTTCAATGTCCTAAAACCTTTCGAAACAATTTTTGGAGGAGAGGTGGGGAAGGAGGAAGACTTATCACAATGATGACAAATGGATTCACAAATATGATTAAGAAAAATGTTTTTTCCTCTATTCCCTAGGCCTTTCTAAAATAATCCAACTTGCCACACCAAGTAAATTCCAGGCAAGAGATAAAATTTTGTCAAATAAATTTTAATAATGGAGACACAGATGTTTCAGTTAACTTTAACTTTATAAAAGAATGAGGGAAGAAAGGTTTTATTACTTACTTTCCTAAACTGCCAGTTTTTAATAAGTCATATGATGTTCTCCACTAATTCTTGAACTAGAAAACTTCACTGCTTTGCCGTGTCACTCTTCACATCTCATAAAGGTCTTTTGAAAATTTGCAGCCAGAAGATGGGTTTGTACATTAATTCATTCTTTAAAACTCATCCTAATATTAGATTTAGATACACTGAAAGCATTGCCTTCCATACAGTTACAATACCGTTCATTGAACTGTATGAACATGTTGCCTCTTACTGTCCTTTAGACTATCAATATTTATCTTCCAGCACTTTTCTGGGGTGTTTTGGTATCCGCATAAGGCTATAGGCAGCTTCAGCTGCGGCATCCATTTGAGTAAGCTCACAGAAGTGCAGGACCCAAAACACGATGTAAATACAGATGAGGTTCTATTAACTGAAACAGCTGCTGGTTTAAAGGGGTATGTAAGAGTTTACACCACGATTTTAGTATCAGTGTCCCATGAATGAAAGCACAGGATGTGATATGTTTTGCTGACACTAACAAAAGACAGACTTTAGGAAGTGAACAGACAATATGATCTCTGGTAATTTAAGTCAAGCTATCAAATGATCATATCTTAGTAACACTAAACAGCTGAACAGTAAGTGGTAGAGGCTATGACAGACAGAATAATAAATAAAATTTTTGAGCTCCAAAAGGAGACACAACCTTACCTATCAAGGTCTTGATGTATAATAACTTGATACCCTTTCATCTTAATGAAAAGCTGCCAAAATTCAAAGTTGTCAGATACTGTGTTAGAAATTAAGAATAACTAATAAAACTAAGCCACAGGTGGCATGCAGTATATGAAATTAAGTAGGGTACACAAGATACATGACACCAACCAAATGGAAGGTAGATTGTTCTACCTTCTAGAGAAGGTAGATTACTCTAGAGAATTGTATCTCTACTGGCCTAAGGCATATACAGTAATCAAGACAAAACTTGTACTCAATAAATCTGATCAGATGAAGATACAAGTAAAACAAAAGCAAACAACTAACAATCAAAAACGCCTGGGACTTGCAAAAGGTATCACATCTTAAAGTCTTTGGGACAGATTAAATAACTACCTACAAAACACACTTGACAGAATCATTACACAGAAGCCATAATTAGTACAATATTTCATATAGGTGAACTCTTTAGCAAGTTTCTGCACTGACATTTTTTATAAGATCGTACAATTACAAATATGTTTAAGATTTTAAGTACTTTTTTTCCCACTGAATTCCTAATGAATTCAGCCTTGTGAAACAAGTTATCTTCTGAAAGCAAAAGGCAGATACTGCCCTCCTGAACAGAAGGCAAAAAGCACTTATTAAAACTATGTACTAAGTTGGAATTTTATATCTGCTTTTTCTTTCAATATTGTGTTTGATTCAACAAAATTGTAGAGCTAGGCTTTACATTTACTGCAGTTGAATTCTACAGACCCAGTGAAGTTAAGTGAGTTACAAAAATGATCAATTTTTCTCATTCTTATCTGCAGAACCATACTTCATGAACTGTTCACAATTAAATATTTAAATAAACCATAAAGATGAATATGCCACAGACCACAAGAAATACAGAAGGAAGTAATGGACTTTCACAGGTAGCAAGCTTCAGTCAGGCTTATAAAAAAAAATTATAGCCCAAACATTTATTTTACAGCATAGTAGCAACTTAGAGGTTAAATATAAGCATTAAAACATTAATCTATTCAGAATTTCAGTTTCTGGAAAGCAGCACAGTCATCAGACATATGTCAGTATGTTGCCTTCTGTATCAAAACAAATTTACTAACAATCTGAGCATTGATTATGCAGTAACTTTAATTTATTTCTTCTTAAAGCAACTGGTTTAACACCTGTTCTTTAATAAGCATATAGTCATATCAGCTGTTTGACTAAATATAGTTAAATCAACAGCTGGAGATGCCTTTAATTAATCCCCTGGAGTTCTTACAGGATAACTATTTTAAGAAAACAACTGCAATACAGTAACACGGTTAAGCATTAAGCATGTTAATTCCACTATATTTAGGTCTTAAAAAAACTCAACTCAAAAGAAATGTCTTCTAGAATAGGTACAGCCTAAAAAGCAATGCAACTATGTCATTAAAGTCTAGAAGCAGTCAGATGGTTAGTAAACTTCTGCCTTGTTCTTTCATTTTCTTCACATGCTGCCCTTCTTCCCCAAAAAATAACCTTAGGAAAACATTCCTGACACTGTAAGGCAGTGAAAAGTGAATCTATCTTTTCCTTGAGCCCAAAGCAAGGCTAAATCTCAATCTAAATTTTGGTAAGAATAGACGGAAAGAGCCAAGTTCGCTTCTGGTAAAAGAGACATTATTTCTATGTCTTCTATGTGGTAATGTTTCTCCTCAATTATCATTTTCTTTGTATTAACCACACATAACTGCAATTTACCACATCCTAGAATACAGACTTCAGTCCTCATTTTTAACAGGAATCTGAGAGGGGAAAAAAAGTTACATACCACACAGAACTTTATAGACCGGACAGAACAAGCCTGGTATTTCAAAAGGAAGGAACTTCACAGAGTTTCTCTAAAAGCATTTTAGGTAAGAGCAGTCCTAAATCCTTTATGACCTTTTGACTTAAATACCACTGAAACAACCTATTCTGACAGTGGCAGAACATTCTTTATTATCAGCAAGATAAAGGTGTCAAATACAATTAATTTTTTTCAAGAAAACTGTAAACAACTTCTACTACCACTAAATAACGTTGATAGCTTAATGAGAACAAATGTTCTTATTAGCTGGGCACAGAATGCTTTCATAATAGCGAAAAATAGTTGGTTCTAAAAATCCCACACTCTAACTTCCCAAATAATATCAAAACCCATATAGAGTAATTAATGCAGGATGTTTAGACAATGAAATTTAAAACACCATATAAATGTTTTCTTTAATTCAGAAACACACAAAAATCATAACCTATGGACATCTGTGCCTGCCAGTTAGAAGCCAACTCTAAAAATACAGAAGTATGCAGAAGCAACAGTTGCCAGTAACTCCACACAGTCCTTGTCAATCAAGTTACTGGCAACCTGCAAGTTTATATGTAACACAGACACTTCATACCGCTTATTAATTGTCTGATGTGTTTAAAAGCTAAGGCTGACATTTTTCATTTTTTAAAAAGATTGAACTATTAACACTAAACTATGAAATGAGAAAAAAACAAAGCTTCAAGAAGTAATGATTCCCATGTTTCTAATAATGGTACCCTAAATACAAATTACTTACACTATATTTGATTTTGAGTATTACCAGACTCATTTATGTTTTTGCTTACATGCATTCATGTGAGAAATAACTATAAGCAAAATCTGTGTTTTCAACTGAAGAAAAATCCCCAGAATAAATTTACTTTCACTTGTTTTATAGCATTCTGTACAATGGAACCCACTTCAAGTGGGTTCCTAGTAAAACATTTGAAATCCATTTTCCCCACATAACTACTTACATGGACATTATGGTCCAAATTAAAGAGGTGTTCTTCCCCAAACTAAGTAGATGAAGACAACTCTTAAAAATACAGACTTATTTTAGGGAGCATGGAAAGGGTAAATTATTTTAATTGCTAGTCATCTTGCTGCATTACATCACCATAAATGTAGTTTTTATACAATCTTTTTGTTGCACGGATTAACCCAGCTCCTTAGGATGCAGTACAGTACTGAACTACTGAATATATGCCTATTTATTTGTATTTTTTTAATTAGCTTTATATTGTGTCTAATCTGGCACTGTGAAAACAAGTATTTGAATGTGATTCTCCCAAAAAAAAAGGAATATCTTATGCAGCTGCTTGGGAAGAATAAACTTGTATCTGATTATTTCGTCCATTTTCTCACCATCCCAATATACACTGCAATGAAACAATTACATGGGGGAGAGCAGGAGAGAGGTTAAAGAGAGCTCTGTTTGTGTCTATCTGTCCTTAATTTCTCAATCAGTATACGATCACATCAGCCCATTATCACCCAAGATAACAGCTATGATGCTACCAAATAACGTAATTCTGTTCCTCAAGTTATTCTTACCTTGTTTCAAGTAAAACCCAAAAATATTACCCACCCAAGTTGACCACATTAAAAAAGCAATATTTGGCTTAAAAAAGTCATAAGAACAAAAAAAATTCCAAAATTGGGACTGTAGGCAGAAATCAATTTTGAGAGTCCTCCTCCTGTTTCACAATATGAAAATAACAGTGTTGGCTACTATTGTGAAATGTAGGATCCCTTCCTGAATTCAAGCTGGATCACACAATAACACCTCTTTCTTACAGTCACCAGAAGATTCTGTAGGCTATCTTTAAAACCCAGTAATGAAAAGGAAATTTAGAATTCCTCCTTTCTGCCAATGGGAAAGTGTGTGAACTTTCCTCTACTGTCAAAGTGTCTCTGACAAGAAGCCCTATGCCTCAATTCATTAACCTCTCCCTAAGGCAGTATCTATCATCCATGAGCATCCAGAAGGCACACTCCCTCCAATTCTGCAGGTCATTTACAAAACATCCAACTGTACACCTGAAGAACACTACTTACCACCAGCTGGACTTTGCTTCAGCAAATCTGAGCAGAGCAGTCCAGCTAATTTTCTGCCTACCTATCCAAGCTACCTATCTACAGTTTGTACAAATAGCCCATAAGAGATCACATCAAATGCCTTCCTATAGTCAAGGTAAACAACATCCACCATTCTCTCTCCATCTACTGAGACACTCAGTTTATCTCAGAGGACATTTAAATTGCCCTTGATAAATTCTGATCACACTTGTGTCGGTTTGGCCAAGTTTGGAGGAGAATGAGGGAAGGCAGGTTAACACCTGAGGTACCTTCCTCTGAGGGAAGGCAGATTATCCCCACCCCTCCCCACACCAGGTTTGGGGAAAAAAAACTATTTTCCTCAGAGGAAAGTGAAAGAGATAAAAATTATTTCTTTAACAAACACACAGAAAAGGAAAATAATGCTAAATAATAAAATCTCTCGCTGAGGAGAGAAACCTGGAAACATTTCAAAGTCCTTCCATAGGTGTAGATCTAAGTGTAAGCTTCTATCCTCCTCCTCAGAGCTGGGTAGGTGGACCCCCACCGGGGCCTCGGAAGAAAGTTCTCCCGGTGTGCTCCGATGTTGTGAAACAGTCCCAAAGGGAAGAAGAAAAGAGGCAAAAAAAACCCCAAAAATCCCAGAAAAACTCTCTCTGGAGAAAAGAGCCAAAAGCAGGCTGGAAAGCAAGGTTGCTTCCTCCCCCCCCCACTGATGCCGACAATACAGAGCAATGTGTCTGTGTCCTTGAACAATTGTTTGAAAAGTTTGCTCAGGTTTTTTTTGCCCTCTTCCCCCTCTCAGGTTCACTTTAAAGGCACAAAAATACTAAAATTGATTTCTAGAGCAAATGAGAGGGGATACACATATGATACTGTAACCCCAGGACACCTTCCTGTGCCTGAACACAGGTTCCAGGAGGACGTGCTCCATCATTTTCCTAGAGACCACAGCCAGGCTGCCTATAGATCCTGATACACCTCTTCACCTTTCTTGAAGATGAAGCTGACATTTGCTTTTTCCCACTGCTTCACTTTAAATCTCTAATGGCAATGGCCTTCCAAAGATGAGCAAGGAAATAGCCTTGTAACAACAGCATCCAGCTTCTGCAGGATGCTGAGATACATCGTACTCAGTCCCATAAATGTGTACATATCAAAATTGCTTAAGTGGCCCCCAGTTTGACCTTCTGTACAGTGGATAATACTTCACTGCTCCAATTCTGCCATTAAACTCAGGCACCTGGGAAGCCCAAGGACAGTCCTTACCACAAAGAGGCAAAAAAAGCTTTGAGTGTTGCTTCCATGTCCTTTTGTACCAGATTATTTCGAATTCTAAGCCTCTTCACCATGTTTGCCTTCAGTTTAGCACTGTCTACACATATAACCACAGATTCTTTCCACTGCTAATAATGTAAATACTGAGTGACACAGGCTTTGTGAAAGACTGAATGACCACCTACTTTGAGATTAAGCCATTAAAACAAATAATGCTAAGTCCAATTTTCTATTCATTTGTAACCATGAAATGATTGTACTTAACAAGTGTTTAGTTTGCTTATAAGATGGTGTCAAACAGTGTCAAAAATCTTTAACATTTTCAGCAAGTTCTGTTGGATCAGCCCTAGCTCCCTAAATGGAGTCTCCTATTAACAGTTGTGCAGATCCCCAAGGACCTTAATGTTGACAATTCATTCAGAGAAGTCTGTTTCGTTTAAAGAGCAATCTTCGCCAGTCTTTTGAGACTCCCTAATAAGTATATGTAGAGTCTTACTGATAAGTGCAGGATAACTGCAGCCTTGGTTACAGTGTATTATCGAGCATCCATGTAGCTTCCAGGGGGCCAAGGTTAGGGATAATCAACTGTTTCTCAAAAATCATGAATATTGATTAGAATCCTACAACAAAAATCCTGACACATCTACAGAAAATTGTAGCCAGGCAACTGCTGCTTCCTGTGGGATCCTAATAAATACTCCGTTCCATCTCCCATAGTTCATTCCTTCACAAGACACTGCAAACAGTCAACTGCAAATCCTAATCAGTTAACTTCAAAAAACTACCACTTCTAGAGCATAGGGCTTTAAAGACACAACAATACTGCAACACATAAAGCATTGCAAGCAGAGAATGCATTTGTCCAGACTTCTCTGTGTAGGTAATGCAAGAAAACTTAAATCATAAAAGCATTTGCCATTTCTGTTGATGCTTCAAGAAAGGGGCTGCAGCCAACTGCATGATTTTCCTCATCAGCAGAACTCCTGCACTGCTCAACAATGCATATTTTTCCTTCCTCCTGCATTGTAACATTTAGTCATTATACTAAACAAGGAAGAAGAGTTTATTAGATATCGGCTGAGAAGGGATGAAGAAAGTATTTTTGGATGTCAGAAGCAGCATAAACTATTGATTTACTTTAAGTCTCTGTGTACTGTTTACATTAACCTGGTTCATGTAAATTTAACTTTTTCCTCCTATGAGGAAACCTATTTAGCTGCATTTACATAGAATACATCCACATTTTTCCTCTTTAGTAAAAATGTAGTTATGACAGAGATATTTAAAGATCAAAATTTGAGAAATATAAAACCAACAGGTAGAGAGAATACATAAAGGCACAGCAAGACCTCAAGACTTGTGTTTGTATCTAATTTCTCATTAACCAAGAAGCCTGAAAGAAAGAGGCACCTTTAGAATGAACAGACTGTCTAAATAATACTTTATCAATAACCAACACAAGATTATAATTCTTTTCAAGTTGACAAGCACCAACTGGCACAGAATCTGAGATGCTACATCTTTGGCAAAAAGACAATCAGCTTTTCAGATACAGATCAATAGTTTAAATTCAGTTCCAGCTAAGCAGGAACTGATAGCCATTCCTTGTTACAAAACACAAATGATGTGGTGACTTCCACCCAGCTGACAATGCAATCTTTTCAGGAACATTTTGTTGAGTTTTCAAAAGCAGTCTGGAGAATTTCAATACATAACATTCTGGCCACCTCTGTGCTTCAACTCTCTATAGAAACTGAATAAAACTTAAATTTTCATTTTAAGAAATTATCATGGGTTTGATTTTTTTTTCTTTTTTTTGTAAATTGCAAATACTTTAGAACAAGTCAAACTCACTTGTACTTCATAATTTTCCCACCTTGTTTATATCACTTTTACGTTAATTCCTACCATGTGGCATGTCTGGCACTGAACGGACAGAGTGAGAATAAAGCCCACAAGCCGCAGCTTGTGAGAAACAGCTCTGTGAGGAGCAGAGCAGACATAAGGGAAGAACCAAATGCATGAATTTCATGCTCAGTGTGCAAGGCTTGACAGGCTTGTACTGTTTTGACAGGCTTTTATTACTTCTTACACACTGCTAAATCATGAGAAAAGCAAGCTCACAAAGACACAAAACTGCAGACTTGTCTGTGGATTTTTGTAGTTTTATTTTTTCTTTTTAAGAAAGCTAAATTGAATTCATGGAATAAATTCCAAATAATGAAGAAAATCTAACACATCCATCTTTAAGAAGTCTTGTATCAGGATGTCCTTTATTTCTTTTAACACAGCAAACTAGGCTAGCCAGCACAGTGTACAACTGAACATACCACGACAGGGTTTTCTTATCACTGTTATGAAGCATTACCTGTTACAGTAAGACACTTCTCCTATATACTTTTGAAATGAAAATGTATATTCTCAATATTTATTCTCATATATTTATATATATGAGAATACATGGGTTTTATGTTAAATCAGCTACCTCTCTTAGACAATCTAAATGGATTTAGGAATACTTAAATATTTTCCCTTTGTTTTGTGGTTGAATACTGGGAGTTTCTTCACAGAGAAGAGTTTAATGATAAGTAAAAAAGTCAGCAAACAAAGCCAGGATTAAGGTATAACCTCTTCTAGCAAATCACAGCCTACTGCTGAAGTCAGATTTGAATAAACTGTTATGCAATTGACTCTGCTTATTCTCTGGAACACCTATTTTATCAATATTTGCAAAGAAACATGTTCAGTCCCAGAATCCCATCTACTCTTCAACTCCACCAATATTCTCAGGTCTCTCCTGCTATCATAGAGATATGCTGTAATTTTGCCATGGCAGTACAGTTTTCATCAAATCAAGGCTATCCTCTGAAAATACTGCAAAAATTGTATGTATTCTCTTTACCACTATTATCTCCCATTGTCAAGAATTTTAAAATTTCTTCATGTTTTGAGATTTAGAAGCATAGTCCAAGAGACCACCTCTTCTTTGTTTTGCCATGATGTTACAACTCAGTGTTGTTACAACCAGGACTTGATCACTCCCTCACTACCCTAAACTTTTTGTTTGGTATTTGGAGTCCCACATTCTTTTGCCCAGCTGACAACTGTTGAATTTGTTCCATCTGGACGCTTCCTGGGGATCCTTTGTAGAAGAGGAGGGAGGCAGGAGAACTCATCCCATACTTCCAAGAAAGTAAGAATTCTAAGAATTCTGAACATCTTTATTAATTCTTCAGTCTTTTCTCCACTGGTTGCAGAAAAGGTAGTTATATAATGTTGGCTTCTCAAGAAATCATGGGGAAATGAAGATTAAGGCTTACTTCAATAAACAGGAACACCAGAAGCACCAACACAGTAGGGTGTGCCAACTCTTTGCAGTCAACAGACAACCATCTCATCAACATAAATTTCAAGATATATTTATGTTTCAGCATAGCAGTTAAAAGACTGCAATTATCAACTGTGTTTTGTTGAACTGTGGTACATTTATCATTCCAAATTCAAAGTGACATGTTAGCTTGTATCAGTAACAAAATTATTTTGAAACAAATACATAGAAATCCCTTGAAATCTCTCCTATGGGACAGATATTTAAGACAGAGCTTTCTGACCCTAAATTAGGATTCCCAACAACTGTGTTACTAGTATATAATTTTACGTTGCAATATAAAGTAGCTCAACAGAGTTGGACCTACCTCAGCAAGCTTTTTTTTTCTTTTGTCCTTATTTTTATCAGATTTTTCACTATTCCAAATGCTAAGGTGGTAGAGTAACCATATATTATTCTGCAGTTAACATATTTTTCCATATTTAAAAGCACCTAGTTGATTGATTATTTCCTATCAGGAAAAAAAATACAGTATTTTCTGGCAACACCTACATATGCCAAAAAGTCTAATTTCCTTGAAGTATCAGACACAATTAACAGAAAGTTCTTTAAAATGAATTTGTGGTGGTGAACAAGCTTATTTCCAAATTAGTACCACCAAACAAACTTGTCTAGATTCTGTTATAACAAGGAAACAAATTTTGCAGTCATCTCTGTTTTGCTATTGCAACACACATACTAAGAAAATAAGTAGTTTGAAAGAAGACCACAGAAATGAGGGAGAGACTAGTGCTAAAATGAAGAAAGTCCTGAAAGTAGGCAAAGAGCAACTCTGTGCTTTCTTTTCTGTAATTCCTTCTCCTTACACAAGGAACAAGAAAACATTTTAAACCGCATTTTTACAATGCCATTTCTTGCTTACACAGAAATGTAAGCAATACTGCGTTGACTTATTTCTCTACTTTTGCGAAATTCACTAGCATTTTGAATTAAAGAACAATCTCTCTAAACTGGCAAATGAACAAAGATTACTTTGAAGTGATGTTTCTCTGCATTCCCAGAAGAAAGCAGGTATAAATTAAAGCCCATTCTACATTGCAACACTATTGGAAGGTAGAGAGCTATTTTAAATATTTGAACAAGAGGATATATTGATAATAACATCTAAAACCAATAATCGAAAGCAAGAGCAGATCTCTGCAATGAGGGAAATGGAGATCAAATCAGTGACATGAAAAAAACCCACACCTGAAAACAGGAAGACTTCTAGCATTTTCAATTTAAAAGAGTGCTGGAATCCCAGATTTCAATGCAAGTACTTTTTTTTTTTTTTAACTAATACCCAATAGAGTCCACAAAAAAATTGAACACATGAAAAAAAATAAACTTGCTTTTTATTTTTTCAAAACAACAAAAAAAAGAACACTGAGTAAACTGTAACAAGCTGGTAGTCCTCTTAAAAGAAAAATTAAACTAGTCATACCAATTTTTCTGCTATTACTCTTACAATATGTCTTGAAAATGGTCTCACAAATTTCCATTTGATCTCTCATCCAAGCTTATGTACCACTCCATTAGCAATCAATTATATAGACAGAATATATTTATATCTAAAATGTATAAATCTTTTTTCTACAATACAACATAGATATCCACTGTTTTGAACAAAAATAAATGCATGCATAACAAGCTGAACACCTCACACTTTGTTCCTTTCTCACCTCTATTCAATTTCTGTCCTATCATCTTTAACTCAAAAAGTTCTAAAACCACATGTTTTCTCTCCAGGGCAATGTTTACTCCTTATGTCTCTGATTTTCTCTGCAAGACAAAGTAAGCTTTTAAGCTTACTCATGTTAAAAATCAAAATATACATGCAGTTCCACATACCTCCAATTATTTGCATTTAAAATTGACAGAGATGCAAAGGAGTGAGCAGACTGAAGCCTGTTATCAAAAAGAAGACAAACCCCACAAGTTCAGAAGGACCTAGAAAAACAAACAGCTTAGCAAGACAATAAAGGAATGCCTAGGAACTAGATACAGATTTCTGAGGCTCTCCATGTGCAAGAAAAAGGGCTCCTTCAAACAACCTGTTCTTCATTATAGTACTTTTTCATAGTTTAATTGCACTCTCAAGCCAAAGCTTTTCCACACCTTTACAGGAAACTCCTGAGATCCAGTTGCTCCCTCCCTTGTCCATTAATGTACACCAGCATCTTCAGATATAGACAAAGCACCACTGCCATTCTGTGAACTTTTAACTCAAAAAGCTTCTTCTGTCCACAGTTTATAGAGAGTGACCACGATGATTAGGGCTTTATGATGAAATCAGCAGTTTGTGGTATGGCAAATATGACTTCTTTTAAGAGAAAAGCAGAGTAGGAAAACTCAGACTAAAAAGTAAATTCTTCCTTCCATAATTCTGTTTATTTTTGCTCAAGTTACTTGAGGCAGCCAGGATAAACAAAATGAACAAGTCTACACTTGCACTGCAAGCAAAAGATGATGTGTTAGTAGCCCATCTCTTTAATGACATGTTAGTTTTAAATCTGTTTAATTTGACTGACCTTGAAATCAGCTCAGTTAGTTAGAGCATGATAACCATGATAACACCAAGGCTGTGGGTTCAATCCCCATACGTAACTGTCTTAAGTCACTTAAGAGTTGAACGTGAGGATCCTTGTAGTTCCCTTTCAGCTCAGAATACTCTGTGATCTGTGACTTCAGTGACAAAAACCTCTTTATTAACCACTGAGATACTACTTTTTTTCCTCTTCAGGTAAATTACAGGGAGCTTAAAAGGACTCTGTTTTACACACAATCTATACTTTGAGTTCTTCTGGGGGTTTTAAATTAGAGCTTTAATCACTGAGTCACACAATTATTCCATGCTTGTTTAAGTGTTTTATTAAAAAAACCCCAACATATTAACCTTTCCTTTAGAATTCCAAAATGATTCAGTCCAAAGAGGCCAGAGATAAGTGAGTAAAATCTTTTTCTCCCCTCAAAAGAGTAAGAAAGACAGAATAATGCAAACAGCAAACATTCCCAGCCTCTTAGACAATGCTATTTTAATAATACATATAATTTTCATCTTCAGCCATCTGAAATATTTACATGTACAACCAGATGACAAAATATGTAATTGTTTATTTTGACTATTCAATTTGTGAAGATAACTTGCCAAATTAGTAATACAACCTGTAATACTTGTCCACTGAGAGCCATCAGAGCTTCCCCAACTGACATCACTGCTCCATCTGCTCAGTGATCTTCTGGTACAGATCAAAAGTAGTAACAGCCCTCACTCTGTTCACAAGTGTTTAAACTAAACCAACTCACTAATTTCTACAGGTTTGACAACAATTACATAGTTTCTTAGAGCACTGCAACAATGTATTACAAACATACATAAAAGCTTTGAAAAACAAGGCAGTAAATGATGTATTTCTAACACCACACCTGAAATCCTAGACCAACCCAAGAGAATTTACAATATATATTTGTATCTTCTCCTTGTTTACCCCTCCCATAGCAAAAAACAAGCATACAGCTAAGGAGTGCCTTTTGCTCTCTAGAAATTTAAACACATATTTAAATACTCTGCTAACTAAATTTCAATACCGTAAAATGCATCATTACATAAAACTTGCTATTGATATCTTCATCTCAGTCTTCCCAGTTAAAATAGCTGTGCCTTTCATGTGTGTCTGTGTGCATAGAAATAAAAATATTTTTATAAATTTCAAAAGCTTTACACCAAAATACCCTCAGCCCCTTTCTGACAAGGGAATCCAATTGCTGGCATTTTTATTCTGAAGCTAGCAAACTACTCTCTATAGTTTTGAAACATTAGTGCCACATTCTGATAAAAAAAGCCTGCTACTAAGCTGCTAAATAAATACAATAAACTAAAAAAACCAACCCAACTACCATAAATAGTACCCCCTTTAATGTTAGAGGAGATTTCCAAGCAGATTGACGGTCACAGGAATCCACACACAGTATGAGACCTTCAACTACCATCCTCCGTAGTCTTTTTTAAGACCAGATACATATTCACTTTCTCAGGCCATCAATACTGTTCTAGAGTCTCCTCAGCAAGGCACAAAACATATCTCATGGACTTCTAATGTCACTGTGTTTTAGAGCACTGATCAACCTAACAGCATGGATCTGTATTTCTGTTGCGGGCACCCATCTTCTCCAACTTTCCATCACTGTTTGCCTTAACTGGCCTTTCCAACAAACACACTTCTTGCTCCACCATAATGACATCATGACATAACATAAATGGCCTGTTTGTGGAAGAAGAGAGCTCTGCAGAGGAACTGAGAGATCATTTCAATGGAAGGGAGACAGACATTTATAGAGGCTGGGATAATATTCAGCAGATTTACCTTGTGGCAAAAAGAAACGAATGACTACAGGTCTGGAAAAAGGAGCATGTAATTTACTGGGTTTCACTTTGTGCCTCCCTTGCCTTTGAGGGCTTATAACAGACAGAACAACATATGGTGCAAACTGCTTCATAATGCAGACTTGGTGGAGTCTCCGAAAATCAGCAGGTACACATGAATATTGGTGAGCCTCCATCAAGACCTTTTTATTCCATTTTTCATATGATGTACTGGCAAAGGCTGTGTGTTCACATTCAGACCTATTCTGCCAGGCTTGAGTACACTTAGCATCATTCAATCAAGGTAAGATTCACAATGCAGCTCTTCATTTCCAGTAACAATAATGGAGAACTCAGAAGAAAATTCATTTCAGAAAATCCACTTTTAATACAATTCTCTGTGAAAGATCTATGTGGGGGGAAAGCTTCTTAGAATACACCAAGAAAAAGTTCCATTGCAGATAAATGCACACAAAACCAAACTCCACATTTTGCCTACTTGATATTATGCTCAGGAAACAACTAAATGGTTGCTTTACAAGAACATTCATATGGTTTAATATGCACATGCTGAGATTTAGCAGTACCTACTTTACAAGAAAAAAAACCAACCCAAACCAAACNACCTTGGCTTTGCCAGCCTCCAGCTTCTTCAGCCGTTCCTCGTCCTCCATGGCGTCTGTGCGGGAGAGCAGGGTGTTACCGGCAACAGGAGGAGGGGCTCGCCCCGCACCCGCCCCTCAGCCGGGGCGCACACGCTAGCTGTCCGGTCCGGTCCGGTCCGGTCCCGTCCCGTCTCGTCCCNATATTATGCTCAGGAAACAACTAAATGGTTGCTTTACAAGAACATTCATATGGTTTAATATGCACATGCTGAGATTTAGCAGTACCTACTTTACAAGAAAAAAAACCAACCCAAACCAAACAAGAATCCAGATCTCAATAGTGAACAATAACTCCACTGTTAGCAATGTACCAGCCACTTTCATGGCATCTTTTACCAGACTCCAAATTACCTGCATTCTTCTTGCAGTTTATGGAACATCTTATTTAAATTCTGTAATTTCAGGTGGATGGTTTAAGCGATCTGCAGTGTAGCAATACCTGCACTTTTTGCCACAGTAACAACACATACTTAAATGCATTTTCTCAGCTTTTATGTAACTCTCAAGTGATAAAGCTCAAAAGTTTTCCGGACGTTTGTTGATGTGGTCTGCAGAAAATACCCACTGGACACAAGCAATTTTGGGAGATGCACTACTGTGAATGTGTCTGAAAAGAGAAAAGCAGCTGCAGGAGCAACTCCTGCTTCCATTCTCTGCTAACACAATTTCTTCTTTTC
The DNA here is from genome assembly GCA_013399225.1 of Rhipidura dahli. Lineage (NCBI taxonomy): Eukaryota > Metazoa > Chordata > Aves > Passeriformes > Rhipiduridae > Rhipidura > Rhipidura dahli. The sequence goes on from VXAC01008450.1 coordinate 503,038, forward strand.
TACTTTTATCAGTGATATTTGTCACTACAAGACTGTGACCTAATCTCCACTGTACAACACATTTAACTATATTATTCACATGTAAAAAAAGGGCAAATGTTACACAGAACACCAATGAAAAATCTAAAAAAAATCACTCTGCTTTTATGGCCACTTTTCACATAAACCATGTATAGCTTTAAAGAGTGATAATGACTTAAATCAAGGGACGTTTAAAAGCATAGAATACTGAAGTCTTCAGGCAAATACTTACTTTGAAGAATATCATTAGGTTTTAGACAGAAAAGACTAGAACAATAGTGAAAGTTATAACAGTACTCTTAAAATACAAAGAAATTAGTAAAGTGTACATGTCTTTTCTCAAAGTTTGAAGGAAGACACTGAACTCCTGCTAGACTCCTGGCTTTTTGGTTCGATTTGCAGTAACTGTCATTAATTTTCTGTGTCAATCCCAGGCCAATAGGGCAGAAAAATCTAAATTCTCTTGATAAACTCTTCATTGAGATTTAAAATACTGACAAATCTACTCCAACCATTTTCTTTGTGAATTACTTTCTAAAGACTTAGCCAATCTATGACAGAATGTACTGCCACCAGGATCTAATTTGTCCCAATGCATTTTATGAGTACTACATAATGATGTGCAAACACCACTCTTGCACTAAGCATTTAATGAACAGGTTTTCGTATATAAGCATACAACTCCATCTAGGAGAGCTTCCCAATAGACATTTTGAACCCAAACAGAAACACGCTAAGTTAAGAAGTTTTTTACTAGTACAGCAAAATACCTATTCAATACTTCGCAGATGAACAATATCTTTTCCATAGTCCACATAAATAAGACAATAATATTTAAATTTCATCTTTAGCTTGTCTTCGTTTTGTCTGTACTATCAGCTTCTGATAAGTTACATGCATATCTTTAGCATGAATGACTGACTAACTTCTGAACTCTTATCATTTAGCTATGACTACAGGAAAGAAATAGATTATACCTAACACCAAAACACTAATTTTATCTAAAATGCCCTTAATTAGCTTATCTCATTGACCACACCAAAGCTTTCTTTGAAGTAAAAAAAAGGCCCCCCTTAAGTGTAGTCTGGTCTGCTTGCCAAAAGGCGAAATGGTGTGCAGCCGGTGAGTTACTGAGCCATGCTTAGAGTAAAATGATAAGCTCCCCGATCAACCCTTGGGTAAGCCCGCAGAGCAGCGTCTGAGCCGCCTGACAGCCCCGAGGCGGTGACAGCTGAGCGCAGCTCGGTGGGTACCGGGGGTGCCGGCGCACACGGCGGGATCCCACGCGTGACTCACGGCACTCCCAGCCCGCCGGTACGGGCACCGCGCCGCACCACTGGAGGCATCGCTAATCCGCTGCCTCCTAAGGCTCTCTCACGGAATTAGTTGCACACTGAGGAACAGCTGTCGGTTTTATAAACTTCCTTAAAGGTTCACGGGGTTTCCCAGGCTTATGAGGTAAACGGGATTCGCGCTTCGGCTGCGAAGGGTAAGGAGGTGAACGCTCCTTCTCCTCTTCCTCCTCGGCTCTTCCTCCGCCCGGCGCCGCAGCGGGCACTGTCCGGGCTGTCACCGTCCGGCCCCGCGACGGGCACCTGTGGCGTGCCAGCTGTCGGGGGCCGGTGTCGCCGGGCACTGGCACCCACCGCCCGGCCG
>VXAC01008450.1:504969-536091 GCA_013399225.1 Rhipidura dahli
GACAGCTGCCGTGGCGGTGCCACCGGCGCCGCCATCTTCAGCTCCACGTAAACACGCGGCCGGGGAAAGTGACGTGTGGCCGCCCGCTCCTCCTCCTCCCGCCGCCAGCCCCTCCTTCCCGCGCCCCGGCCGCTCCCGGCGCCTGTGCCCTCCGGCGACCCCCGCCCGCCTGGCTGCCGCCGAGTCCCTCCGGAGCCGCCCCCGGAGGAGCGGGTTTGGTCCCTGCAGGGCAGCGGCGGCACCGGGGGCAGCGGGCGCGGAAAAAAAAAGCGGGCACACCTCCCTCCACACCCCCCTCCACACCCCCGCGCCCTGCTGGCAGAGCTGGGGGGCTCCCGTGCCCACAAAAGAACAGCACCGCCGAGGCGCCCGGCGCTCGCTGCGCTGCGACACGGGGCTCTGAACGGGCAGCGCCCGACTTCTGCTGCCCCGCCAATCCCGGGTCTCTGGCTAGAGGGATAATTCTGACGGTTCTGATTTTCCAGGTGGTGTCCTGCTCCTGCGTGCGGCTCACTTTGTTGCAGGGATCCTATAGCTCGATCTAAAGCTGGGCAATAGAACGAGCTTCCCGAGCGTGTGCCGCAGACTATGTAAGGATCACAACAAAGGATCTGTAGCCCGCCCTGTTAAAATTACTTACCATGCACTCGTCGTGCCAGACGGGCTGGAAGAAGTGTGTTAAAAGCACAATGGGGAATATGGCACGTGGCAATTAAATGCTCATACAATTTCTATACCTCAGCAAATACAAAGCAATATTCTGCGATAATTTAATAGTCTACTTAGTGAGTGCCTTGAAAGGCTAATAGCATTGTATCACGTGGTCCTATTGTGCTTTTTCTTTCAGTTCCCCCTGAGGTGGGTTCCGTTTGTGATGGTGCGATGGATGGCGCAGGCTTACACACAAAGGAAGAAAAAAGGCTTCCCAGGAACGTGTACCAGCTGCAATGTGAACGGATTCCTTATTCTTCATTTGGAATCATGCTGCTTTACTAAATGCAAAATTCAAAATGTTTCTGAATTAACTTAGATCTCAGTTTTGATGGTCTTTTGAACATGGGTCTTTAGTATAGGTTCTTTCCTTGCTTGAATTTTCCAGCAAAGACTGGATACACCCAAACAAACAAACAAACAAAAAAAAAAATACAAAAGACAACATTATTTGCACAGTATTACTGACGAGGAACAAGTTAAAAAGAAAAGTAAATTAGGTGTCCTAGCAACAAAATGTCACACCCCTATTATTACCAAAGTAAACTAAACATACAGTCTGACATTTTAAAGGATTTTCCATTCCTCCTCCACATTACATTTCATGGAAAAGTCTGAAACAATTTGTTAATAGATACAGGTAATCTGCATTCCCGTGTTCACAAAACAATGTTCTAAACCTTTAGTCAGAAAGGAATGTATACCATTTATGTCAAAAGAAAACACCATCCATCACAGGCAATGAAAAATGTCTGATTATCTGTTGTTTCATACTTGAAGCAAGCCATATGTTTCAGTTTAAGTTCTCAGACTTTGCCATTCCACTACAGGAAAATTATGTATAAAGGAAAGCAGCAAATGAAAATGAGAAGGATTATTTAAAGAGGAAAGATTTTTATAGGAATATAAATTTGAGTTCATTTCTTCAAAATATGTTCCTAAGTCACTAAAATAAAGTACCTCCTCAAAGTATGTGCAAATAGAAATTTTTCCCATCAGCTACAAAGGCCCAGAGACCCCTGAGGGAAAACAAATCACCTTTTCTGTGCCAGTGACATTCCTCTTGACTGTTAGGGGCCACTGTTGTAGAACTAGCTATCAGATGTCAGTAAAATTGCACACATGCGTGACACTTTGATAATAATTTATCAGTAAATATCCAATTTAGAAGATAATCACAAACTTCCTAAATCCTATAATTAAATGGGTTCTTGAGTTAATGCTAAGAACTGATGGGCCTAATTTTTCTTTTACTTACAGACTTGTATCTGTGTAATTCTAGTGGATTTTAGCTTAACACCTAATTAATTACTATGAAAGTCATGAAAACCGTAATGACAAACTGTGGAAATTACTACTTGATAGAATATCCCAGGAAATAGTATTTCTATATCCTCTTAACATTGGAAGAACAGGACTTTCTCTCCTAGGGGAAGAAACCCAAACCCATACAGTATAATTTCCTACTTCAGCTATTTTAATTCCTATTTTATCATTCATGCAGGGCAGGCTGACTGGAATTCACAACTTGGTTAGCCAATTCTGTAACCTTCAGTTACAGAAAGGCATTCATCTTGTTTGCTTAATTCTCAGAATTGACTAATAATGTTCACTTGCCCAAGAATGTAAGAAAGTGCTGAATAACTCTCTAACACTCACTGAATTCACGTAAGACAAACATGTGAACTGGTTTTGGCAGCATATGCAAGGTGAACAAAGTAAGAAATATGATCGGACATTCTCCAAAACAGGAAGAGCTGGTGTTTTGGCTGAATCTTATTTCTATTTAGAATTAAATTTATTATTGAAAATGTTCATACAAAATGTCACTGAACCAGCTTCGAATAACAGACCTAATTTTTAGTTGTGTTTGTCTGTGGACAAGGACAAAAGCTTCTTCATCTACAGCATTTTCTCTAACAATGAAATTCCACATTCTTCCTACCTCTTCTGTTTCCTTTATTCACTGTTCAGAGAATGTATGCCTGGTGACTTTCATTGTGGTGCTTTAGCAGACTGTGAAGCCAAACGATGAAACCTAAAGACCATGCATGATAATCACAACGTTCTAGTTAAGAAATCCAAATTCTGTCTCAGTCCACTGAAGCCAGAATTAGATTGCTGTCAGATCACAACGTGCTGCTTGGTAAATCACATATGCAAATAATATGCAAAAATTTAAAAAATATCACAGGCATAAGATGATGATATAACCTCTTCCAACAGGTAAGAAGCATAGATATTGTGTTTTCTCAGGTGTCTTAACTTCAGCAGTACCTCTTAATAACAATACTGTGTAACTCTAGTTCATTTTATTCAACAAAAATACATATTAGAATGAAAGACTCCCATATGGATCACATAAGATTCCCGGATCCATCTTGTAAGAAAAAAATATCTGACAGCAGTCAGATGTTTTCCTAGCACCAATACAATGACCATACCACTTTCTGGGTTTTTTTTGTTTTGGTTTGGGTTGGTTTGTTTATTTGCTCTTGTTTTGTTGTTTTTTTTTTAGTTTTAAATGTCTATATTTGATCAACATAATTTGTAAAGGAGTAGTCCTTCTGTTAAAGGATGTGTACCTTCTGTATGTATGTGTAACAGAGTGATAGAGAGAAGACTCTTGGTCAGGCACGAGAAATATGACACTGATTATGTGGATTATTATGATTAGATTTGTTGCTAATACAGCATCTAAAAGTTGTCAATGCAATATATAACATAAGCAGGTATAAAATGTGATAAGCAGGTTTGGCTACAAATGAACAGGTTTACAGTCTTTAGCCTTGTGGAATTCAGAATTACAAAGCACCAGTGTAGCTACTTTCGGATTTTATCTTTGTGTTTTACCAGATCTTAGCACCTTTGCTCACCTACTTAAAAGTGAGTGTTTCCTGTCTTGGGGCTGGACATACCCTGCAGGTGTCCCTGGGGATTCACCAGGAAGCTGCAGCCTCGGGATATCAGTTTGCTCAGCTGGCCCAGTCTTTGGCAGCATTTCATAGACTTTTGCAGGCTGATGTTTACCAAAATCAATAGCAATCACCACAACTCTCCCATCTCTGGAAGGGATTGATTATGTGAGCATTCAAAGCATTCCTCCTGCAATTCCCACCTAGTGTTCTCACCTTGAGACAAATCATTTTGCCCATCAGAGAAAATGGAAAGGGAGAGGGAGTGTTTGCTAAGACCTGACTATCTTTCATCACCATCACAGAAGGTCCAACATCTCTGCCGCGGATCTTGACCTGCTGTACAAAACCTACCTAGTGGGATAACACTTTCTAGTATAGTGAACATTAAAGGAATCAAGTGTGAAAATAAGAGGCACCTCTATCTGAGAGATGACCATGGTGAAAATTTTATTTGATCAGGACATGCACCTGCTTCCACTGAACCTAGTGGGAGTTCTGTGGCAGATGGTGCTGTCAGTACAGAAATACCTCACAATATACCTGTCATAGTGCAGGGTACCCAGACAGATTTACCTCTACCTCAGTGTGAGCTTGCACGAAGAATATGAAGTTCACTTAATGACTAGCTTACCTGTGCCTTTGTCACAGTCTGTTGTGTCAGCTCTGTCCCCTGCCATCTGCTCTTCATCTGCACTGAGCCTTGGCACTGCAGTTTCCCAGAGTGCAGCTTGGTTGGCTCGCTTGCCGCAGGCAGGTGATTCAGGGAAAATATGTGAAGTTCCCAATTTCACAGACCCATTCTAGGTACTGTTGAGGGAGGATTACCTTATTATGTTAATTGGCTGTTAGCAAGTGGAAGTCAACTCAAATTTCAGGTAGAACTTGGTCTCTTGTATTCAGGTCGTCTGACTGCATGTTATAAAAACTGACACCTCAGGGACACTTAGGTGTGTTATTTATGTTAGGACCAGCTTGTGTTTTAGAAAGGGACAAACATTGTCTTCTTCAAAGCAGAGCACAACAGATGCCATTACAGCACAAGTGGTGAGGCTTGGTGGCTAAAAAGTAGGTGAGCTAGAGATATAAGGAAAACATACTTTAAAAAGCATGGTTGTTTTTGTTGTTTGTGTTTTATTCTGGTTTTTTGCATCTGTTTTCTTTTGGAAATCACTGGTGAAGCATAACAATATAAAAAATTATTAAATGAGGCAACTGATGAATATTTTAGAATTGAGTTCCTATGTAGCAGCTAAAATTTCTATTCTCTTATATGTATTTCTAAATGAAAGAAAGTACCAAAGCCTAAGACAAAACAGGCTCTGAGAATGAAAATGGAATGTTCCCATGTAAGAAGAAACAATTAGAAAAAATGTAATTTTTAACCCCTATCTACATCTGTGAAGTTAGGCAAATCTATATTAACCATTGCAATCAGTGTCCTACCAAATGTCTGTACAGCAAGCATCTTTTTCTGAATTAAAGTAATTTTTGTTGAGTTTTGTTGTAAAAGGTAACAGAAGAAATCAGACACTAAAGCCTTCCATGCATATGATCATGATCAAGTCATTCACTTAATGAATAATTGTGGGTTTGCTAACATGCTTCCATCAGACACAGTCAAGTCAAACACACAAAAGTGTTTTTCTTGTTTCCAAAATCAAACATTTATCATCTTGATGAAAAGAGAGTAAAATACAAATGTGTTAAAGCACAGACCTCTTGCGCTATTGCAGTAACACAGACCTTCTGGAGATGTGTGTCTTTGTTTTCTGAATGCTGGAATTGTCCAGCTTGTAGTTTGACTAATTGTAAGCTCCACATATCTTTTTTGGAGGTATGTTTGAGCCTATTCCTTATAATTTAATTAATTAAGACAAATACTCTGGTATGTGTTTGTTGCTTTGATGAAGATACTGTAGCTAGGAAGAGGCAAAACTCTTTAGCTAAGACGTTTTGTGAGATAAATAATTTATTCTGCAGGCATAATATATCAAGGAAGGTAATTTAAGTAAGATTGCAACTATTCCCGCTAATTAGTTAAGCGACCCAGAAGCTTCAAACTGGCACTTGATATTTGAGGTACCAACAAAGATTAATTTCTAGTGAAGATCAGTTATTTGTATCTATGTAGAACTATTATAGTACACATTTTTTTATAATTGGTCACAATTGTCCAAGTTTACATGAAGGTTCAGAATAGGAATCTCTTCAGCCTATTGCATATGAAGGTATAAAAGCTAGTTATTTTCCTGCTATTCTGCTATTTTATATGTCAAGTGTTATTAATGAAACTCCATATAGAACATGGAAGAAATCAATAATTTAATAGAATGCCCACATTGCAGCACAGTACCAATTCCCAGTGAGAATACCAGTTTCTCTTCAAATTTGTCCAGACTGTTCACCTGACAGATCAGCATTCCCAGTGTTTTTTTAGGAATTCCAGAATTTCTGACAGTATCTGAGATTAAATGCTCCAGGCAACAATTACAAAATCTGAAGACACTATAGCTTCCTAAAACTTTAACTATTTTAATGTATTTTGGTGCTAAAATGGAAATTACTTGTTTTTTTTCATATTTCAGCAAGTCTCCAAATACGTTAAAAATGCAATTATTTAATACAAATGATTTCTAAGTTGTTGTACCACACTGAGACTCATGCCTTTTTGCATATTACTTATGGTCAAAAAAAAGAGCTGGCATATCAGGTAATCCCATAAGTACTGGTAAGAACAAAGAATTTCCTAGACTTAACTTTAATACTCACAGGAAAATCTTCTGCCACCTCAAATAAAGAGTTCTGCAGACACAACATGGGAGAAAAGCTTAGGACTTCCAAAGACCTCACTAACATTCTGGTAAAAGGTTTTATTTCAGCCTGGAGAAGAAAAGGCTTTAGGATGACCTTATTGCAGCTTTGCAGTACCTGAAGGGAGCCTACAAAAGAGATGGGAAGGGGCTTTTTACAAGAGCATGTAGTGGCAATACAAGGAGTCATGCTTTCCAGCTGAAAGACAGCTATGTTAGATTAAATATTTGGAAAAAATTCTTTACTGTGGGAGTGGTGAGGCACTGGAACAGGTTGCCCACAGAAGTTGTGGATGCCCCATCTCTGGAAGTGATGAATGCCAAGTTGGATGGGGCTCTGAACAACCTGGTCTGGTAAAAGGTGTCCCTGCCCATGGGAGTGGGATCGGAACTAGGTGATCTCTGAGGTCCCTTCCAAGTCAGGCCATTGTATGATTCTGTGGTTCTATGATTCTATAATTACTGAACTGCTGTGAAAATCTGCTGTGTGCACTGCAAATCCAGCCAGACCTAACCCACAGGCTGTGTGCATCAGGAGGTGGGAATGTGGTATGGTTGCTTTCCTATGGAGCCACATGCTCCTCCTGCTTTACCCACAAAGTGCTGTGCATCAGTGTCTGGTTGGGTGCTGCAGATGTAACCATGAAGACTTTACAGCAGATCCAATCGTTTACCTGTTGAGAGCGATTTACTGCTTTTCCTGTTAGCCCTTTTGTGAAGACGGCTGACTGCTGCCAGGTCTCCTACCAGCAGAAGTTCAAGGCCAGGATGGATGGGGCTTTGAGCAGCCTGGTCTAGTGGAAGGTGTCCCTGCCCATGGTGAAGGGGCTGGAACTGGATGACATTTGAAAGGTCTCTCCAAACCATTTGGTGATTTCAAAGCCCCAAGACCGGGTGGTGGCAGCCAGCCTGCATTCGTGGCTCCTGCTCCCTAGGCTCCAGCTTTTGTTGTCACCAAACTTGAACACTCGTTAAAGAGAAAATTGTTTTCTACCTGCTGCTATAAACTCGACGATTTAAAAACTACGTGAGTTGAGCACAAGCGGTTTGTAGCCCACCGCTTGCTGCAGTGACTCGAAGCCTCGCTGTAAAAGGCTTTCAAGGGGACACACCTTTGTGGGCAATAGCTGGGACCGAAATCGAGGGATATTTTATCGTCTGCTGCCATCTTCTGGCTTCGAAAGAAGTGGTGAGTAAAAGGGCTGTGGGAAGGCGGCCGCGCCGGGAACAAAGGCGGCCGCACCTCTCGGCGAGTCCCCGCCCGAGGCGGCCCGTGGGTGAGGGCAAGGGTCTGTTCTGCCACCGCCCGGCACCGGCCCTGCCGGACACCCGCGGCTGGTTTCATATTCAGAGGCTCTAAAGAGCCCCATGATTAGTCCGTGAGGTGAAAACAGATCCTAGATGGGGTTTGATGGGCTCGCGGAAAGGTTAGGGCTGCTTCTGCAGGACAGTCTAGCCGGGCAAAGGGGTGACACAGGCGGCCCGTCTTCTGTGCTGGCACAAGGGAAGAAGACAAACCAAGGAATCCTTGTGCAAGAGGGACAGCGGCGAACCCAAGTGCCTTTCCACTGCCTGCCTGTAGCTGCAGCTCATCGGGGAATTGTTACAAAAATTCCCTTCCCTAACAATTGTATGTCAGTGTTTCTAGTGTGAAATTTAGTTAATATATATGTTAGTGCAGGTATACATTATATACTGTGATGTAATAGAATAGTGCTATTTTAGTGGATGCTGTAGTATTGTTCATGCTTCAGCAAAACAAACTAAAGCACTACCTGGCCCCAGAAGTAAATGCCTTTGCTTCTTGGAAGCTTAGAGCTGTCTATGAAGGATAAAGGATGTGCCTGGACAACCAAGATAACCACCAGCATCCCAGCCTCTCTGACATGTCTTTGAACCCCTCTCAGTGTCATCTTGTATCATAGATAACTGGCAAGACTGGCTCCAGGGACATCTGGATCAGTAGACAAGCAGCAAGGGTCTTGCAAAAATATAGCTGCTTTGCAAGGTTTTACTATGATTGCTAATCAGCAGCGTGGGTGTCAGTAATTAGTCAGATTGTGTTGTACCTGAATGAATGAAGGCTGAAAGAACTTGTGTAAAGCCACATTCACAGTGCCCCATTTTGGCTGGTACACCTCATGTTCATGAATAAAATATTTACCCTTGCGATTCTATACTTTGTGTCCTAACTTCTTGCCTCTGATGACATGGGCCAGTTGTGTATTTTTATGGCAGAGGTGAGGAGAATTGTGACACAGCTGCTGCAACCCCCATATGTCTGAGCAGCACTGGAAATGGCAGATCCATGATTATCCAGGGCCAACCTTTATTGTTTATCCCTGTGTTGGGGTTATAGCTCAGTGTAAACAAAATTAAGCACTTACTGGACCATTTGCACAGGCAAAGTTAAAGTCTGGGAGGTTTGCTTTAGGGGAAGAAAAAACCAGCTAGTCATTTGGGAAACTGCTTCTTTCACTAGCCCCAGTGAAAGGAACTTGGATAATTTTCCACTCACTTTACTCATCCTTTGGAGACATTTAAGTTGCAACAGTCCTGTCGAAGTGTAGCTGATTTGTAGCTGGGTTGTCACGAACAGGTGATGCCAAGATAGAAAAAAAGAGTTCCTGATGTAGAGCATGAAGCAATACTGCTTAACTAGTAAGTTTCAGTGCAAGACTTTAGAGCTCCAGGGAGAGAGCAAAACAGTGCCAGAACTTGATTTTTATTTGCTGAAGGAGAAACCTCAATAATACCATTCCAGAATATTGCATGACCTTATGTTCACTGTATGTTTCAAGAAATGGCAGTACCTAAGGTCTGAAGTGGCTCTCCACGAGCTCTTCAGCTGCTGTGGAGCTGTAAGTGATGTGTGGTACTTCATGTTCCTGTAATGCCATAAGTTTAGCTCTGAAAAGATTGACATTGTATTGCTGAAACACGCTGAGCATTTACAAACTTGAGGAGACCTCTTGGCACTCACAGTTGATTAAAAAATTGTGGTGATTTTCATCAGTGATTCATTTGATGTGCTCTGGGTGTTGTGAATTAAGGTTTTTATCCCCCAGTAGGGGAAAGACAAGGTTTGATGGATGTATGCATTCTGCATACTTCAAGAAAATTAACAGGTTGTTTCCATGCTCTTGAGGGGTTATCACTGGTCTTTTTATGCTTTTTAGTCTAAATTCACTGACCTGGCTTAGCAGTGTGAAAATTCAGTGTCATGAGCATGATTTATAACTTGGCTTCATGCCATTTGGGGGAAAAAAAGAAAAAAAAAGACAAAAAGAAAAAAAGAAAAAGACTCATGGAAGAAGTGAAAGAAACAGAAGAAACAGATGCTATCAGGTATTGCTTTGGTGGGACCATAGTTTAAGGCCTGTCCTCATGTGATGGATGAGTTGCAAAAGAGTGAGGAGAGACTGGAGAGTGAATCAGCTTACCCTAAAGTAAACACACACTGAATAGTCACCTGGATTGGACCATAATTTTGATCTCCATTAACTATATTTATATATAGATAGCTACATTTAGTTTACTGTGCTGGGATGTGTTGATCTTCGGCTAAAGTGTTTCCTAAATCGTTGATATGACAGTTGGGGGAAGAAGTGGTTTCTCAGTGTTCCTTTTGGTGTTACTGCAGTGCCTGTTTTCTGTTCTGAATCTGCATGTTTGTTGGCGATTATTGCAAAGTAAGGGATCATATTTTGAATAGTGGGGTTTTTTTTTTGAGGTACAAATCAGTTGCAATTTAAAACTCAAGAACATTGCCAGAAGTTAAACCTGAAAGGCCTGAATCCCATCCTGAAACTTATTTTGCCACTTTTGAGATTTTTACCTTTTGAAACTTACTTCGTGAACATAGTCAACAGTTAGATTTTGTAGAGTTCTTAAAAAACACATGAAATATCCAAGTTTCACTGAATAGGACAAAGGTTTCATTCACTTCAGCAGGCTGCTTGCGTCACTGGCTGAGAAAGTGTGCTGAGATTCAGGACTTCCAATCTGATTTTTGGCACTAGGAGAGTGATGTCATTTCCTGAGCTGTTTGACCACGCTGGAAAATTACAAAACATGGGCTTTTTGTACAACCAACTTTATTTAAAAGCCCAAGAAATTACACATTATGGAGAAACTCAATTGAAATACATTGAAAATTACTTCACAACAGTAAAGAGGAACTCTGAAAAGGTGTGCTTTTCACAATTATGGAATTTTTGAACTTATTGCCATTACAAGATTTTGTAAAATAATTAATGTTTACAAAATAAAATGTGTGATTCCTTTGTAACCAAGAAACAAAGTGAACCAGAATCAGGTGTTGTGATATCCCATTTTTATTGGCAAAACCTCCTTGAAATGATATTGCTGTGGAAAAAAAGCCTAGATACTGTCCTTACAGGACTTCTCCTTGAACTCTTACTTAGAACACTTGTTTAAAATGCATAACTGGAGAGTGTCTAGGGGAAAACATTAACAGAAAATTCTGGATGGCATTTTAGAGACCATAATTTGTACTGGTTTTCAGGAAGGAGCGCACGAAGCTGAATATTCTCAGACTGAGGTCATGCAGAACTGGGGAAGCTTAGCAGGAGATTCAATTCATATTAGATATTCCTCCTCTGAGGGTGGGAGATTCTGTTTTACATTTCTTAAAAATGATGCATTGAAACTTCAATGTAACTTAATTTGGCTCCATGATAAGATCAAACATTCATGTATTGCACTTTTGAGTTTGAAGTACAAATTAGCTTTTTAACAGTTGAGGCTGCTACTAACTTGTAGGATAATTTTTAGCTGTTTAAAAAAAATAATTGTTTGCCTTGTCTTATTTTGGTTAGAGTTTTTTCTCTTTTTAATGTGCAGCCAATGTGAAAAAAAAAGTATATTTTTTCCATTCAGTTTATTCTTTTCCATTCAACTTGGTTGCATTGTATGGTTTTTCTTTTTCTTACGTCCACATGAAGAACCATTCAAGAAGAGTCTGCATATGAGGGTCTATGCAGTTTCTGATCCCCAGAGCAGTCAGCTGTTCAATACTTGTAAAGAGCACTTTGCTTCTCTAACATGAGTGATTTCTAACTATTAAATCTCTACTGATTTCTAGCTGTTAGATTTTCTGTGTGGGCTGCATTCAGACTGGTGCCTACTTTGGCTCCAGATAAAAGATAATAGAGTAGTGGTGGTGCAGAATCACATGAAAAGCAATTTGATATGTGCCCGAGTGGATGTCAAAATAGTTAGACAACAGCCATTGTGTGTTCTTAGATCAGAGGCAGGGCCTGAAGCAATTCCTGAAGAGTGAAGAAGCTAGCAACATCATTTAACATTAGCCATGGGCCATCCTATGAGTTTCTTGAAAAACATTGGGAAAAACATTACCATGGGTGATTTGAAAATTAAAAATATTCTGGAAAATTGCCTAGAGTCCTTTCTTTATTCTTGTAGTAACAGTGACGTGGAGAAAAACAATACTGGTTCTCACTTTCTTGGTTTGTTATCTAAAAACCTTTGTGATCAATTGAACAGAGCACCACCAATATTTTTGGAGCTGACTAGAACTGGTAGGTGACATACCTGCTATCTGAGGTTACCTGTGCGCAGTGAAAACCAAGTGTCTTTTTAAAGACCATTGCTAGAAATGTTTTGGTCCTATGGAGCAGAAAGTAAGTAAATGCATGGAGTTTCTCTAGACATTTTTCAAAGAGAACAACTGAGAACTGCTGTCTCTGGTTGATTGGCTGATATTTTAACCTTACCTAATGAACACATAGAAAGAAATCTTACAAATATCAAGGGAAAACTCCTTTCCATTGATTGTATTAAAAGGATTGTGGATAGACTTGTTCTTGACTAACTGCAAGTTCTTTTTCATTCATCAAGAAGTTTCAGTGATAAAATAGTTCATCTCATACATCTAGAAATCTACATTAAACATACAACAATAAACCCTTCTATTCTCTTTACAAGTACATTAGGCAGCTGGATCAAAGAACTGGAAAAGCTTGATTATGACTGAATTTTATAGAAATGGCAATCTTGTCCTAATTAAAAGGAGATTTGAAGCTAAAATGAAAATATGTCCTGTAGCTTAATTTGATATAGCTATTATTCATGAGTAGAGAACTTATTGTGTGAAAATTCCTTGGCCAGATTCATAATTTTAAAAAAATTATATTGTTTTGAAAAAATTTGAAAATACTTTTCCTCTAAATAAACAGCTGTAAGAAAATGTTCTGACATTAGAACTGGAATACTTTGCAGTGGCTGTGAGAAAGTTTTGATGCTTGACCTTGTTAAATGTGAACGTAACTGACCTCTAGAGATGTGTTGCTGTGTTTTTGCAGAGGATTTCAACAGAATCAGTGACGGCACAGACTATAAAGAATGGCTGAAGGAGGTGTAAGAAAAGTGGGTGTGTTACCTACAGTGTCTCGGGACAGTTTCACTAAAGGCTACAGAAGCCTTTGTGGCAGATCAGACCACTTTAAGAGGGTTCTTATCATGAACAAACAAGTAACACAATACCCCTAAAATATAAAAAAGGCTGATTTTGTTTTTCAGATGCATTTTTTTCCTACTCTTAAATTGCAAGACCTCCAAATACATACATACATGCACTTTTCTTCTGATCACACAACCAATCTTTTTGCTTAGTCTTGCTAAAAGCAAGGTTCAGTTGCTTTGTTTCCTCCTCCTCTTTAGGCTACTCTCTATAGTCTTAAGCCTTTTATCTTTGGTCAGAAATCTAGAAAAATCTAATCCAGGAATTTGTACATATTCAGGTTTTTCAATTTACTTTTGTTACTGAATATTTAGTTTTTCTAGATGTAATTTTGATTTTAGTTAACAAGAAAGCTGTTGTTCTTTGTTAGTTTTCTTCCACAGTTTTTCATAATTTCCACTTGTTAGGATTGTCTGGAAGGAGCATGGCTGCCACAAAGGCTTGATATCGACTCCTGTAAAAGAGAAATATTAAGACATTTTTGTGTTTTAGTAAGAACTTGAGTTTTGTTTTTTTGTCCTAATAGTGATTCAAAAAGTGTCATGATTAGAAGGTTGGTCCTTCTTTGCAGCAGAAAATCAGAGTGCAAAAATAGAATTTTTTATTGTCTAGCTGTTACTGTTTAAAGGAAAAGTAATATAAGAGAAAAATGATGCACATCCCTCAGGAGTTAATGGAAGTACTTGTTTTACAGGTTTTCTATATCTGCAGTTGGTGCATAATTAAGATGAGAAGGGCCTTCAGGAGTTCTGAGACTGGTTTTATTTCTCTTAATGCCGTTTACCAGCAACCAAAAAAGTGGAGATCCTAGAGACTTACAGTGACTGTGTAAAGACATTTCCACATTCATTTTTATGCAATGCCATTTTTTCCTTTATAGTGAACACATAAAAAATGCCATAAGCTGAACTTTTAAGAGAGTGTAAAATAGAAAGAGCAATAATTCTAATAACTACTGTAGATCAGTGCTTGAAAACAGATACTCCAGAGTGTCAAGCTTCACATGTATTCCTTGGCTCTGAGAGGAACGGCAGTAAATGCTGCTTTTATAGAGAGTTTCTGTGACTGCCAGTGGAAGAACTGTAACACATTTATAGGGAGTAAAAACTGGAATGAAACACGCCAGACTAGAACAGCAATTGCTTCCTTGTTACTACTGGAAGAGAATTAATATAATAAATCACTGAGGACAATAATTTGAGATATATATGAAAAATTACTTAATTATTAGAAGCTATAATTTAACTGCATGATAAATTACAAATAATGACAAATTTGTATATCATTTACCTCAACCCAAAGTTTTTGTTGAGGAATATGTGTTTTCTTTCTATTTAAGGAATGCAGAGGATGAAACAAAAGATCTTAACTTCTTTTTTATTAGTGTGTATGTGAAAGCAGAAATTTTACAAAGGCAAAATACAGCAATAGTAGCTTTTAAATGGAAAAAAATGAGTGACCATTGGTTACTAGAAAGGGTAAGGCTCATCTGGCAGCAGTAAATCATGGTATGGAATCCTTTGGGAAGTAATTAATATGATATTATATTCCAACTAATTACTGTACACATGAGATGTAAAATTCACAGTATGTTTCAAAGCAGACATAACCTTCCTTAGCAAGAAAAGATCACCCATTTGATGTTTCTGTTTTTGAAGTCAAAATACATATCTCTGTAGATGCTTATATATCCTGCCTGATTTTTCCTCTGAATGCTGTTCAGGCCATCCTGATGATAGGTCTGTGCTTTGAGACTATCTCTGAATGAAGCTGATACATTGATATGCTGGAGACTTCATTGTAGGACTGCTGAGACATATTCAGGGAGCTGGAGCACCTGGAAATGAGGTGATACTAACTGAACTGCATTTGTCCAGCCTGGACAAAGAAAGGCAAAACAGTGGGGACTCAACTAGTAGCAGGCTTCTGCTCCCTAAACAGCAATCACAGGAAAGATGGAGCCAGACTCTTAGTCTGAGGTACACAGTGAAAGGACAGAAGAGGATTTCTGATTAGATATGAGGAATGCGAATGGCCATGTGCTGCAACAGACGGCCCAGAAAACCTGTGGTATAATCAGCCTTGCAAATTTTCAGTATCTGACTGTTGCCTGTGTGACCTGATCTAATTTTGTAAGTGGTATGCTGTAAGATGGAGAGAGAATAAGGTGATTTCTAAAGATCCTTCCAAAAAATTGTTCTTTGACTCTAGTGTCTTTTACTTGAACTTTGTAAGATACAGAAAAATGTATGTCTTGTCAAGGTGATCATTGATGTTAGCTTAATAAGGAATGTAAAAAACATTGCAATTGTATATGAAAAGTACATAAGGAAGATTGGTTGTTTTGTCATTGTGCAGCCTGTAAAAAACCCCAACTTTCTGGATATGGTATGTTTCTTAACTTCTTAATCTTCAGAAAAGCAGAATTACGTGTTCAGTGTTTCCATTCTTGATTCTAATATTTCTCTGAAAAAATGACAGGAATCTTTCTGCTAATGCTTTTTCTTTCTTCTCCCTAATAAAGTTTTCTTAGTTCCCATGAGAGATTGTAAACGGTGAGTGCTAGCTCCCACATGGTTTCTCTTCATATATTTTATCATTGCAGAATTTTCTCAGTGGCAAAAAACCACCTCCTCTGAAGAAAAAAATTATTCTAAAAAGCAAACATCTTACTCTTCTCTCTACCCAGTGTGACTATAGCCTCTGCAATATTACTAGGATGATGGCTATTTTAAAGACTGGAACAAAAAAATGGCAGTATGTTACTAGCAGACCTGAGGAAAAATGCTGTGATAGGAGAGAAATGATAGCAGAGTAGGAATTGTATGTCTGTTAAAGAAGCCACCACATAAATAATGAGAAGGTTCTCTACAGGCTGAGATTGTTAAATTTGCTTTGTCTCAGCATCAGGGAGGAGGATTAAAACCCAATAAAAATCCTCTTCTTTTATTGCAGAATAATTTGCCTTTATTATAAGGCAAGAAAGCCAAAACCAGCCAGCCAGAGCTGGTAAATGGCAGTGTTTTTCACTGAGAATAAATTTCAGGAGAGAAATAATTTTCTATCATGGTTTCTGAAGTAAAGATATTTGAAGAAAACATCTGGACTCTGAGTTAATTCATAGCAAAAGCCTGCACATGTACTGTGTGTAGGAAAGTGCTATGTTTCATCTATGCAGTATATGCTTTTAAAAACAATTCCCTCCTTATAGAAAACAGCTTGAAAAGCTGGAATAAATCCCAGGAAAAACAAGTGATACACAGTGCAATTGCTCACCACCTGTTTATCGATGCTCAGCCCATCCCTGAGCAGTGACCTGCAGCTCCTTGCTGACTCCCTGCAGTTAATGTGCTGGACATGATGTTCTGTGCTATGGAGCATCCCTTTAGTCAGTTCAGGTCAGCTGTCCTGGATGCGCCCCTTCCCACCTTCTAGTGCAGCTGCTGTCTGACAGGGCACAGGAAACTGAAAAGTCCTTGACTAAGGGATTAAGTTGGTGACACACTAATGTTTTCACTACTTAGCAACAATAAAAATATTAAGAGTGTTACCAATATTACTCTCTGACTAAATCCAAAACACAGCACTGTACCAGCAACAAGGAAGAAAATTAACTCATCCCTGAAACTAATATGAAGAATCACATCATTTCTGAGAAACAATCTAATGTATAAGATCCATTTGGTCTAGATCAGCCATTGTGTCTTTCACTGAAAATACTTTTGGAGATGGAATTGAGAGAAAGATGAGTAAGCACAGAGCTCCCAAAGTGGTAATTACATTAGAATCTGTAGTTTGTATCAGCTTTTAGAAGTTTCCTACTAAAGAAATTTTTCTCAACAGAAATGAGAATACTGCTCTTTCCTCTGTGGTAGAATAGAGAATGTTGATAAATTTAAATAAATTTAGAGGTGAGGCTGACCTCAATATCCCACCAGAGTTTTATGCATTTTGTGGGAGGCTGCTGATGACAGAACTACTAGTTTTAGTTTGGCTGCTTCAGTTAAGTAGGTGTCCTAGCTTTCAGTACACTTTAGACATTGACCTGGACTTGTCTGGGGACTTATTCCTATTTGTAGATGTTGCAATGTTTGTTAAGCTTCTTACATTCCTGATGCTCTGGGAGCCTCGTAACAGAGGTAATTAAAAAGATAATCTATCTTATGACAATGTCAGTGGCTTGACTTCATTGCACTGCATAGCAGGAGGTCGTGTATTCATATATAGAAAATGTGCAGACATGAGCTATAGGAGTGCAAATCCTCTCTGCTACCAGATGATTTTAGATATAAATTTAGGTATTCAGGAATATCCAATTTACTGTAGAGAGAGGCATAAGTGGTGCTTAAAAGATTCCCTCAGGAGGGAAATGATAATTTAATTTTATTTTTCTTTCTTTTCCCCACATTAGAAAGAGTTACAATAAGATGAATAAAAAACAGTGTGGTAGTTTGTGAAAAAATAACACTTCTATGGCCAAACAGATTTGCTATTGTTGGGAATGATACATATGAATGGCACACAGCCTTTGCTGCAAGATGGTGAGAGTAGAATCTTTGTAAAAAGCATTATCCTGAATTTCCAGTCAAATAAATGTACAATCAGCTTCTCCCTGACACAGTCTGAAATCAGAAAATTTAAGAAGAGACCCAAATATAGCATGGCAACCAGAAATTTATTGCTTGTAAATCAGTCTTAGAAGAGAATGACTAGTTTAAGGTAAGATAGAACTTTTCTGTCTGAGATGGGCCCTTGAAAATGCAGTTGCAACAGCAGAAGAAATCCAGATCTCACTTAATGAGCCTGCCTGCAGCTTTCTGTCCAAAAAAATGGGTTAAAAAGGTTCTAGATTAGCTGAGGTACTGGGAGCCAGGGCAAAACAAGCAAAAGGCTCTGTTCAGTGGCTCCTGCCACAGATGACTTAAAGTCTGAGGGCAAAAGGAATTCCAAATGTTTCATGCTAATAGAGCTGAAACACTGGCACGCAAATTCTATGTTTATGGTATTTTAAAAAGACTTTTAATGATTAATGCTTGTTTTCTAAAGATGAAGGGGAGACAGAATAAGTGCCCCTAAAAGCTTCACAATGGTTCCTTTGTATGCAAAGCCAAAAAGAAATTTTAAAACTTTCTTTGGCAGTCAAAATAAAAATTGCTTTGGGCTTTTGATGCCCTAGACATTCATATTTTTTTTATATGCCATATGCTCCCTTAAAATTATTTGTTTTAAAAATGTTGTTTCACTTGGAGGAAACCTGGAACTAGAGGAGAATTGCCGCCAGCTGGAATTCTATTATATCTGTACAAGAAACTACAAACTATTATTTTACCTTATCAGACCTCATTGCTGACAAATTAGATCAAGTTGTGTGAATCTGCATGACATCCCAGGGAAGGACAGCACCTCTGACTAAGGGAACTGGGTGTGTACTTTGTTAGATAGGCTCCTGCTGGTTCTAGTTTTTAATATCTCTTCCTAAAACAAGGCAGTTATTTGACAGAAGTGAGAACACTATACCAAAGAATTTGCAATTGGAGTTGACTCTATATGATTCTTTATATTATGGAAATGAGAAATAGGGAGAGAATAGGATGAGGAACTAATGTAGTTATAAATGATAAAAGATGTAGTTCTTGTTGAGTTTTATTTTTCTGCTAAGCTTCTGAAATCCACATTTAAACAAGAAAGTAAAGAGTGCCCTATTGATTTATTTAGCACAGGGCTTGTAGGAGAAGGAATTTTCAGGGCTGGTTTGAAACAGAAATCACCAGTGTTGAGAGAGTAGGCTCTTATGAGATCTTCATACATGAGGGGAAATGAAGCAGTTACAGACCCTGGCTTGTTAACAGCATCAAATTCACTCCTGATGCAGGCTGGAGGGACTCAGCTGACTTCCATGGTGCAGCATGTGTAAGCCAATGTGGCTCTAGTATTGCAACTGCCATTAATAACAAAGAAACTGCTAGCAGATTTTAGAAAAAAGTACAATGAGTGATAAAACTAACAGTTCTTTAGTCTCCCTATAGGTGAAAATTTCCCAAAAGTATGAGAACGGTGGTAGCCATTTTACTTATTCTCTAGGCTCTATGTGGAACTCATTGCAGTTTGCTGGTTTATAGCCGTATCTTTGCCCCTGATTCCCTGCTTCTCTGCTCTCTCACTTGTACAGACCACCAGGCTACACACCCTATCACATTTAAGGGAATTTCTGGGTATGTGGTATCTACAGTTAGATTCTGCTTTTTCTCACTGTCAGCAAGCTCTTCTTCAGGTATGGAGCTTATGAATGGATCCCCTAAATTGAGCTTCCCTCTCTATCAGTTGTTTTTTTGAAAATACAATGGGAAATACGTCCTGTTTAACTGTGGGGTCCATCTTAAATTTGGGCCTGTCTTTAATGTACAAAAATAAGTTTTAAAGAAATTTCAGTGATTTCTAACCACAGCAACTCAATAAGTTACGTCTTCTTTCACAAAGGGAAGATTTTAGGTACAAAAAAGAATGCTTTTTGTATCAATTATTATTTAATAAATGTTTATTTGAAACTATGTGTTTACAGTTTATTAACTGAAATTCCATCCCTCTCCACTTACCTCCTCTCTCCCCCACAGTATTTTGTTTCACAGTGAATGATTTCTTCTTTATGCCATCTACAAATGACCAATAATGCACTATGAAGGCACAGGAAA
Source organism: Rhipidura dahli (assembly GCA_013399225.1). NCBI lineage: Eukaryota > Metazoa > Chordata > Aves > Passeriformes > Rhipiduridae > Rhipidura > Rhipidura dahli. The sequence goes on from VXAC01008450.1 coordinate 524,603, forward strand.
CTCTTATAACCTTTTACTAGGCAGAAGTAAATATATAACTAGTTTGTGCAAACACAGTTGTTTTGTACCCTGGCTTACTGCCAGTATGCCCATTACTCCTGAGACCCTTTTATCTGTGAAGTCCTCTTCCTGCAGGTGTTCTAACCATGCTCATTCTCAAGTCTTCTGCTGTTCTCACTGTTCCCTTCTCCCCTGCTCTGTATTAACTCATTCCCTTTGTGTGGCAGTGAGAACAAATGGGACAAGGGAAAGGAAAGGGCAGCTCTGTTGAATTCTTTCTTAGCGAGAAGCATTGTCTGGAAATGAAAGTTTTACTAAAACTTACTCCTCTGGGAGTTGGACTTTGATGGTCCTAGTGGGTCCCTTCCAACTCAGAATATTCTGTGATCTGTGATTCTGTAAAATGGGCAGAAGAACCTTGCTCCATGTGCCCAGGGGCAAGGACTATGTGATTCTCAAGGAGACTGAGACAGACAGAGGACAGGGAGTGCTGCTGTGCAAGCAGATGAGAATTGAGATCATCAAGTTGTTGATCTGGTTTTGGTTTGTTTTTCCATAGGGGAAGGTAGTGTTTCAAACTCATAGAAGTTTGAAACACAGTGCATGCAAACTAAAGGAATGACTTTAGTTCCCTAAAGAATTCTAGTTTCTACATTTCTAAACTTCTCAGTGTGCCACTGAGCACCTTCAAGAATGCTTTTGTGACATAGATGTTCTGTAAAGTGCAGGAGTGCTGCAGCTGTGTTCATAACACACAATAGGATATACTCTCAATGGGTTATTAACCAGTACTGAGAGAGCACAACTCAAAACGTCTTGAGTTTTTTTCTGTAAAAAATAACATTCTGTCTTTTAGTTAAATTACATTCTCACTCCTTCCCATAAGGCTACTTTTGTCTTTGTCTAGCTGGCCTTCCTGCAGCTTGCAGCTAGATGGAGTGAGCGCAACGCTAAAATTCAGTCCAAACACCAGCGTTGATTTGCGAAATACGATGAGTAGATAATTTGAACATCTGAGAATATATTCAATATACAGCCACACAGAAATCTTGTTTAGGTAAAATCAGGGTATGTTTTGATTTCTGGCAATTCAGTAAACAAGGTACAACTTTGACTTTGGTTTTATGGCTACTAAATGATTTTGAACCTTCACTGCAATCTTCATATTCATCATGGCTTATACCTACAGAATCAGGTTATATTCCTTGGCATTGTCTGTGCCTATATAATTGATTTAGAGGGTAATATATGGAATTTAAAGGTGACAGGGGAAAGGGAGTGTTTTTATTTCATCAAAACAAATCAAACAATTCAGGGAAAATATAATATGTTTTAATTTTTCCTTAAATGTTTATCCCTCAAAACCACTTCATGGAAGTAACACTAGATAATTATCAGTCTTGCTGGTTTTTATACTGTGTTGTTAAGAATTTTTTAACTGCCTTTTTCTTTTTTTTCAAATCATGGACAGCTATGCCTTCATTTATGTCCTCTGTCTCTTAGTTCATAAAAACATGGCAATGAAAGAATGGCAAGACTTTGAGAACAAAATGTTTTCTAATCACAAAACATTGGCAGCTAAGGGAAAGAAAAAATTGGATACTTAAGAAAATGTTAAATAGAACCAGATGAAATTTTTAACTTTGCAAAATTGAATGCTTGCTACACTTTCTGTCTAGAAAATATAGAGCCATAGATTTTGCATCACTTACGCCCTGAGTGTCATATAAAATTGACAATACTTGCTGTAGAACTTCTTCCATCAATTCCTTTGTCAATCCCAGAAGCTTTGCTGGTGAAATTGCTATGTAGGAGGAATGGAAAGAGCAATTGACTAGCTCAAGATCCTACAGGAATATGTGGTAGAGATGGCAGCTGAATCCAGAACTCCTGTATCACAGGTCGATTTTATACAAAACAACCCATTTTCTCTAGTTAGCACAATAAAGCACCGCCTTTTGTCAATGAACAATTTAGCTCCATGAAGAAGGTTGTAAAATCATGGTAAACATCACTAGGGTCCAGTTCCAGAGTTGCAAAGTGTCAGAGAACAAGTTAATTCATGTTGTCTATCCTGAGCTACTCTGGGCTTTGGAAGACACCTGTGGTACTGACTCTGTAGAAGATGCCTGTAGGAGTTTAATTCTACATTTTAGTTCTTTCTCTTTCTTGGTTTCTCTTAACGAAGCAGTTAACCATTAACGTTTTTTCTGCTTTCTGTCAGAGTCTCATACAGTTTCCAAGTGTGCTATGGATGTTAAACACACCAGTTATATCAATGTAAGATAGAAGATGAAAAAGTATTATAGCATATTGTTTTACTTTGGGGGAGAATAAGACACGAAAAGGTTAAGCAATGTGATTGTAGGAACAGTGGCCTAGCAATTTTCACATGGATCTGGGTGGCAAGAGACCTGTATTTCGGCCAGAGCTCTGTCTGCCTCATTATGTGATATTAATAAGTAATCACTTGCTCTTCGTTTTGTTATTCCTACAAGCAAAAGACTTACGGTCTTTTATGTGATGGGGCACAATGCCTTGTCCTGTGATCAATCCGATACACCACACTTTTAAATATCTTGTAAAGGAGGTTATGTTTAAACAAAGGCTGCCCTACATTCTCATTCAAGGTAAGAGGGTTGCTATACTGCACTGCACATACTGTTTTGCCAAGGGGCACTCACTATGTGTACAGAGGAAATGAACCATTCACTGACTTCTGAAATCCTGAATGACTTGTCCTGGCTTTGCTGGTGTTTAGAGCAGTAGCTAAAAGTCCGTCTGGGTTTGCTGCAGTGAAGAATATCCTCTGTATTTCTCTTCTTGTTCTGATGAATCTGTGGAATAGACAATGATAAAGGGCACTCCAGTCTCAGAGAAAATTGCTGATAGGTTAGGACTGTTGATTTGATCCTACCTCATACTCTCTTCATGATAATGCTGTTCACTGATGACTGCATTGACCTGCTCTCCACTCTTTCCTACAAAAGCCAAAGGAATTGTGCATACTGTGTTGAAATACAATGTTGAAATAGGGTGTATTCTTTTTTGGTGTTTTCAGACTTACGAGTTGGACATCTGGCTTCATCAACAAAGGATGGCTCTTTCTCTCCTTTATGTGCTGATGAAACTAATTTCACTGAAAACTCTTAAAGGCAGCTTTCCTGTCTTAAAAATGGACTGATTGCCTTAGCCTGTCATATACGTGGTGCTGGAGAGAGTGCCAGACAGACCTCAGTGCACACTGAGCCCACAGTGCACACTGTGCTCTGCACACTGTGTTACACAAGCCATGGTATCTTCGTCATGAACAAGATCTAATAAATACTGCTTCCATTTTGGCCTTGAAGGTGTTTTCTCACCTCTCTTGGTTCAGTGAAAGGTTAATCACTCTTCCAATCAACACCAAGTGTCAAAGGTTTAACAACTGTTCTTTGAAAAAAAGCCTGACACCTACTGTATTCTATTTGCCTGTCAGTAGGCTGGGCAAGAGGCTTCCTAATTTCAAGAGAAGTGCTTGCAGAGAGGGATGATTGCTCATGCCAGTAGCTCTCTCTGATGAAAAATGGAAAGCAATGATTATCTTCAAAAGTCCATGAAGATTCAGTTAAGGTAAAATATGAGACATGTGATCAAAGGACTAAAAAGTACACAAATCCCAAGGGAAGGTCTGATTCTCTGACAGAAGACAAATAACTCTGTTCAGCCTCTACCAAGAGACATAAGGGCACCAGAAGAACTGTTCTGGACGATTGAGGATACCCATCCCATAGATCGCTTTAGGAGGATTGAGAGCACATCTGCTTCCTTTTGTCAAGCCACATATTTCCCAGGCCGTTGATAGATTAGGTTAGCATCAGTGAGATGCACACTGCCTGACACATATCTTTTCATCATCTTGAAGCCTTTTTCTTTTTTTCAAGAGTGGGAACAACCTTGAAATTGAGAAAGTTGAACAAGGTATTTTTTCCTCAAAAGTTGTTTATGTTTGTTTGTTGGTTTGTCTGTTTTAGGAGGTCTCAAAAAAGACTTATTATCATGGAGATTCAAACAATTTTTTTCAATCTACTTTATATTTTGAAAAGTTGATCATTGTTGAATTTCAGTGACTTTTACCTCCTAATTTGTAGTCCAAGGACCTATACCTTTATCTGGTAGAGAATCCCATTAGAGATTTTAGTTTGAATTAAGCCCTGAAGTACCTCTATGTCTGAATGAGGAATAAGGGATTTCAGACAGGACTAAGAGCCAGGAAATCTTCAGCTTTCTTTGCTTTTAGTTCTGTATATGTTTCATTAAGTCCCATATGCTTCCATGTCAGAAAAATGAGGCTATTTTCTATCATTCTTTTTCTAACCATTTGTTTTAGGACAGCCACAGGGCTGCTCTAAACTAAACTGCCTCCCAATTATCCTTAAAAGACAATTTCACTTGGATGATGAAGATAATTGATGAAATACGGAGGTAAAAGAGTCACTGAAGTTCACTGTGCTTTGACCCCCTACCCTGTCTCCCAGCCCCCATTCTTCCCAGGCCTGGCAAAATGGAGACAGAATCTGGCTCTTAACCTTTTTGTAGCCTGGAACAAGTAAAATCTTGAAACTCATTGTCTTTTTTTTTTTTTTTTTTTTGTTTCCCATTTGTAGGAAATAATTTCAAAGTAGCAGGACTATCTCTGCAAATCAAAATCAAAAATAGGACCGTAACCAGAGACTACTATTAGATGATTTAGTTTAGCTATAAAGGAGTATTTTGGTTAGTAATTTAATGAACAATGGAATATCCACTTACCAGGTAGATATTGCAAAAAAATTTTCAGAAAGCAGCAATCTTTTTTTTATGTGTCATAAGAACTGTAGAAGTCGCTGTATATGTTTGTGTAATTTACTGAGGTTGCCCTTCTCAGAACTTTTTGGTTCTCATTTGCCTATCATTTTTTGGCCTGGATGTGGCTTCAAGCCTAGAAAACAAAAAGAGAATGCACTTAGCATTCTTTAGCAGTGTACTTAGTTTCCTTTTCTTTTCTTTTTAGGAGGAAAAAATATTTCACACAGACTATCCACTGAATTTATAGTGCATCACTGTGGTGATCATCATGGAAAATGCAATAGTTATGAACTATCATGTTCCAAAAAATGTTAAGAAAATGCAAAGTTTATTGCAGTGGTGACACCTTACCTGTCAACAAGGAGAATCATTGAAGTAATTTCCTTTACATATTTTTGTCATTGAGGTTAAGAGCTCAGATTTGCTTTTACAGGAATGCTCTGCTTTTTGAGGGAACATGGGGCTTGGCCACGTGGGGAAGAGACAGTGGAGTGAGGCTGCAGCTGGGGAACTGCTGCCTACTTGCATGGCTCGGAGGGTGGCATCTCCCTCAAGAGCAACTGCTCCTGGCTGTGGAGTGTGCTCCAACATCCCTCCCTGCCCACCCGGGACCCCGTCTGCCAAACAGGATTTGTCAGCAATCTAAACACCTGTATCTGATGCTGGATCCCTGAGCTGGAGGGAAGCTGAGGAGCTGTTGTGTGGTCGCCCGAGACAGAAACACCACACTGAAGAGAGCAAGATGGAGCCAGAGGAATGTCTTTTGTGTGAAGTATGAGGCTTGACAAGTCTGGCACTACTCACTCTGATACTGCTTTTGACTGAATTAGCTTCTAGTGTGAGTTACACAATGATATATCTCTGTAACTCTGTTGAAGTTTACTCGACAAAATTAAGTATCAGAGTTTATTTTAGTAGAGTTACTCTGCGTTTTACCAGATGCAATTAATCCTGTCTGAGTTATTTGGTTGTCTCTGATTCTGAACAGTTGAAATGTAAACAATACATTCAGCACATTTATGGAGTGATGAAAGGACAAATTCTCTTCTTACTCATATCTATGGAAAATGAATGTTTAGAATTTGACAACAGTTCCGTCAAGGCAGAGTGTAGCCCTAGATGTGTATTTTAGACAAGACTCAAACTGTGGTTGGGTGAGGCTCACCTCAAATATAAGCTCAACCAAACCTTTTCCTCTCTTGTAGTAACTACTTTCCTCCTCCTGTTGCCTTCCGCTTTTTTTCCCATATTAATGATTAATTGCTTATGTTTCTGCTCTCCTACTAAAATGCTGAGTCTTTCACCTACTGTTTCCTTTTGGTTTATTCCTTTATAGTTGTTCCAGCTAAGCACCATCTATATGCAAAGCATCTAAATGTTTATATGAAACATGTGGTTCTTATTTTGCTTTGCTCCAGACATGACGTGTATGTGCATAGGAAGGAAGATGAAGTAGTTAACAGTGCTAACAGAAATCTAGATATTTTAGAAGAAAACTGCTTGCTTAAGTGAACTAAAAAAATATAATCTTTCCAATTAAAATATACTTAAATCAAGGGGAAAAAGGAGATTCTGGATTAGTACTCCAAAAGGAAATATCTTTAACATTGCAAATTGTTGCTCTACAGTCTGAAACTACAGCAAGGTTTCCAAAGTCTGGTTTAAATAAGCAGGGTTTCTTAAGAAATGCAAAATGTAAAGCTTAAATATGGGTTCATTTCTTTACTTTTTTTATTTCCTTTTTTTCTCCGTTTCCTTTTTCTTTTTTCCCCCCTTCCTTTTCCCTCTCTTCTACTACTTCTACTTTTTAAACTTTTTTCTACTTTTCCAACTTCTTTTTGTTTTACTTTTTTGTAACTTTTTATTTTGTTTTTTTTTTCTTTGTGCATAGACAACATTCCAGATTTTTTTAAAAAATGTCTCTTTAAGATATGGAAGGTTTTGTCTCACTTTGCATATATTCATGGGGCAGTAGTACTTTAAATCTCATTTAACAAGGAAGTAATCCATGGAGTCTCTAGTGGTTTTACTGAGTACTCTAGGACTAGGTGACTATAGGAAACCTTTTACTGCAATCTAGATAGAAAATCAATCTTGAGGAATTTTGGAACATCAGGAGACTATTCTTAGCTTGACTTCACTATTGTTTACAGTGAGAGCTAGATATTCAAGATCTAACATGGCTGTTGTGCATCTAGGAACGGACTTTTTTGCACACTGTTTTGTTTCTGAGCCCCCATACAGGTTAAAATTCACCTTGCCTGTCATAAGGAACGTAATTTAAAGGGAAAGAAAAGCTATGTGTGTGTGTGAATTTAATGCTTGCACAGATGTGGAGTAAACTCTGCTTTGAAGATAATGGAGACTGAAGGCTGTGATGTACTACCATAATTCACAGGTGGGACACAGTGGTCTCAGTTTCTGGGTTGGAGTGATGCCTCCATCATCTTTATTTGCAGATCTCTCAGGTGGTAGGACTCTGTGTCCTACTACCTGAACACTCAGTTGTCTCTATGTGTTTCTGTCACAGGAAGCCTTTGTGTTGCAGTGCATGGAGTTTAGCACAGGGGCTTGGATTCCATCTATTACTGCATAATAATCTCATTATTTTTATATTAGGAATATAAAAATGTACCACATAAGCCCAAACCCAGCTAGCACAGATTCCTTCTGATAGTGGACAATTTTGACTACTCAGGGTACATATATAAGATACTGGGCAAGAAGAGAAAGATGTTTATTCTTATTTACCTTCCTGATCTCGGCACTCAGCAGCTTGTGTAGGCAGATTGTGCATCTAGATCATCCTGTGCCACAGACACTAATGGACCTGCCCTCCACATCCATTCCTTTCTCTAAAACAAAATGTAAAGTAAAACTAGGTAAACACCAAAGATTTTATGAATATTAGTATGAATGAAAGTTAATACTATGGAGAATAAATAATGTGGACGAGCTGCTAATGCTGTCGGAGATTTTAGGGAGTGGTGCAGCACAGCTCAGAATCCATTAGCTCATTCCTTCCAAACACAATTTTATTCCATGAGCAGGTTGGGGAACCACACCTAAATTATACCGTTAAAAAAAATTGTAATGTTTTTATTCTTTTCAGCTTTAATGGTTTAGAGCAGTACAGCAATCTGTAGGTATTATTTACAAGAAAATAATTTTCCAAAGACCTATGTTACCTTTTTTTCTTTAGCAAGACCAACATGCCTGTCCCACCTCATTCTCCCTGTGCATAAGAAATGCAGTTTCAGTGCAGGTGAATGAAAGAATTCATTCCCCATTGGTCACTCATTTTATAATCCCAGAAGAATACCCAAACCTGTGTAACTCTGAAACTAATTGTAAGAAATGCATCAATGCAGTTTCCTATTAATAATGCTAGGGGGATTTCACATAGATATGGAAAGTCCTCTTCTGATCTGCTGCTGGACCAAGACCTTATATACACCTTAGAAAATAGTATGGCTTGTAACTATCTCATTCTTTTCTTTCACAACTCTTCTATCACAAAAATTTATCAGTTTCCTCACAAGGACTGTTTCCTCACATGCACAGATGCTACATTTGATATTTTAAAGCCAAATAGTTTCTGCCTAACCTATTCCAAAGACATCTTATCAAATTTTTGGCTAAATAAATATTGTTACATTACTTTAAGACTTGTATATGTAAAGGAATAGCTGATTGTTCTTCAGGTATGTAGAGTATAAAATACAGGGAACATCAGTGGGGATAGATGCAAGGGAAAAATGTTTCAGGCCAAAGGTTGTAGTTGAAGAGAGTGATGAGAACTGGGGCTTGGAAGAAAAACTAGCTTTACAACAGAGTGACTGATGCAAAACTATCGTACTCTTCTGTGCTTTCCACCTAAGAATTTGCAGCCTAAAATAAAATTAAATTTTCACCTATATCCCTACGTGATAGGTAAATTATTCTGGGAATTGCATTCAGTCCTTGAGTCCTTTTTCAAGGACAGTCAAGAAAAATTCCCTTTGACTTGAAACAGCCATTTGCCTGAAAAAGTGTGGCAGGGCACAGCTCAATAAGAAGGTTTTGCATATGTGGTAAGAATAAATCTGTGAGTGAAGATTGCTTTTAAATCATGTGGAAGATTAGCATCTTCCACATGGAGAAGAATTTTAAAAATCCACATCATCAGGGACACTTAGACATTCTGTTTTTCAAGCAGAAATTCAGTCTCAACATTGGGTGCAGAAAGTTATGTTTTCACATTTTAAATTGTGGTACTTGTACATCAGCTGGCTGGAAACAAATGTTTATTTTCTGTCTGAGAAATGCACATTTTCCGACTTAATTTCCTAACAGCTCTTTATTTATGTTGGATGTAAATTCATAAATGTCTTTTCAGAAATAAACTTGCCTGCAGATGGCTGCTATATGTTTCTAGAAATCTTAAAAAAAAAAAAAAAAGAAGTCTATTTAAACTAGCTTTGGTGGAAATCTTGTAAATAAACAAAGGCTTCAGTGAATTCTTGCACATATTCTGGAAAGAAAGCCATGTCAGGCCAATCATGTGGAGCTGCACTATCATAGGTTGTATTCTCACTGAAACTGTTTCACTGCAAATACTGGCTATGATGTTTGATTTTGCTTATGAATGGGCAATGCCATATATGCTTTTTCATGCAATGCCTAATTCACTGTTTCTGGTAACATAAATAGTTCCTGCATTGGTAGTTTTTCAAAGCCCTCATTGAAAAAAACATCTTTGAACTTTGGTTGATTTCACTTGGAAGTGTTACTTTGCATCATGTATTAAGTAGTTCTCTCCATTGCTTCCAAGTCTTCAAACACAGCTGTCCCCACTTTTGTAGCAGTAAAATCAGATGGTTAATATCAAAAGCAAATAGAGATGGCTACCCTGCAGCACAAGAGATCTCATTAATTGGTTTTAATTTTCTCAGGGCTAGAGGAAGAACCTAAATCTCTGCAGCCAAATTAAAATTCAACCATAGTGCACAGTCCCACAGTTGACAGACACATCTTGATTTTCAGAGTAGATGTACCAGGTCACCTCAGATCCAAAAGCACAAGCACGTTCTAATTGAATTACAAATTACTTCTTAGGGGATTGATCACATGTCCTTAACACAACCTTTCCTATGTCCTCCTCAAACTTTTATATTCACAGCTTAATTCTTAGATAATTTCTACTGAGAAGTTTCTGCCCATCATCAAAGCATGTGGATCCTTGGAAGGAAGATGGCTACATTTGCAGTTTGCAGTTTCTCATGAGTAGAACACACCTTTTGGGGTGGAGAGGTACTGTTTTAATAGCACAGTCAGTCATTAAACCCAGATGAGAGAGAAAAGGTTATTGCAATTCATAACCTTCTCTTAGACTCCTGCAGGAGAGCTGTCTGTGCTGCTAGAAAAGCAAAGAATTCACAATATAAAATGTCTGTTAGGCCCATGTAAGAGAGAGAGAGAGTGGTGACTGAAGGCCAACTTTACTACCCATTGCTCAAGTCCCAGCTTTAAGGCACTTAATACACTGATAGATGTGGTTAGGTGAGCAGAATAGAGTCCACTCTGTGACACCACCCCATCCATATGCAGTTCATTGTTAATATATGGCTAAAACAGGAAACTTCTACAATCAGATAAAGAAAGCTCTACAGTATGTGATTATGGTTTGGTCAAATGTGAGTGTCTATGAAAAATAATACCTCAGGTTGAATAACAAAGAACAGCTTGTATTTGAACTTGGCTGTGGTGAATTAAAATGAATTCTCTGAGTCCCTTTGCTCATGGTAGCTTTCAATTTTGTAGTATTTTCCAACCCTTTTGCTCCTTCAGGGTTACGAGTGATTAATTTTATTGACTTAATCTCAACTTGATATTTTTACTGTAAATCCTTCCAATGTTCAGAGTATAATTATAGTTTAATGATTTAAACCTGTGGATTCTATTCCCCAGAAAGAAGACAATATTTCACTTTTACATTTTTAAGGCTATTTTTCAGTGTCTCTTATAAAATGAGCTATACGACATAGGGAAATTGGGAATATTTGTTTGTTTGACATATTAATCACTACAGGTTTCATCATTGATTTTTTTTTTCTTTTGCCCTCAATTTATAATTTTATAATGAGGTCTGCAAGCACTTTTGTTTTATGCTTGAGGAGAGTGGGCAGAAAAAGAATCAATAAAAGAGCTGAAGTTTAATACAGAAAGCAGAATTGTGATTCTTGAACTTCAGTATAGATCTGTATTGTGTATTCTGCACACCAAACCAGTATTGATATTAATGGAATTTCACTGTGTGTAATGAGGGGAGATTATTCACTGAATGAGGAGAGAATATTCACTGGAGATTTCCAGTACAGCTGAAAGATCCACAGCATTGACTTGGCCCTAAATCTAGAGCTCTGAAAGATAAAAATACCAGGCACAGTTAACATTAAATCTAGCTTGTTACTATGGAAAAAGTACAACACTGTTCAGATAGCATAAGAAAGGAGTGTTGCAAATTTAGTGACGGTCATATTTTCAGAGACTTACTGTGATCTCCACTCATAAATGCCTAAGTCACTTGCTCTTCTGTCAGCTACTGTTTGTGTTAACAAATAACAGCTTTTAAACCCAGAACTCCTGTGCACAATTTGTGTCTGCTTTTTTTTTTTTTTTTT
>VXAC01008450.1:536102-598803 GCA_013399225.1 Rhipidura dahli
TTTTTTTTAATAGCCTGATTGATGTAAAGGCCATTTCAATCACTTCTGCTCTCAACTGCTAACAGGAAAAAGGGCTCAGGCAGGAGATCTTGCTTCAAATATGTAGACACTGAGTTGAGGCACATTTTGAACATCTGGCCTATAGAGGTGTTATATTCCGTAAACAGAATAAAAATTGTTTGACATAATAACTAAGGCTAATCAAGATGACTAAAATAAATATTCTTTTAGTAATGAAAGGTTTTTCACCTTCTCTTTGTCTTTGCTTTCACTGTACCTCCGATATCCAAAATGAAATATGAAGCTGAGAAAACATGGCAAGCAGCTGAAACTTTTTCACTTTTTGTTTTTTACCATGATAATTACCTTTAGAGCATCGTGCTACTCCCTCAGCAAGTTACTTTGAAGGAGTCTAGGAGGATAAGTATCCAAACTGGTCTTAAGTTTTCACCTATGTTCCAGTTACTACTATTCTAATTGAGCAGTGTTGCTACTTCAATTTGCATTATTTAAAATTGAAGCGGAACTTTGCTTCCTTTTGAAAAATACTGTTTCTGCCCCTGAATTTGTATTTTGGGGTACAAGTGGTTGGGGACAGAACAGGTAGTAAACACTTCAGTAAGGCTAAACCCAGCCTGATCTGTGCCTTCTCTGAAGATAAATTGTCCCACTCTTCATTGCAGCATGGTTGGATGCGAGACAAATACTTGGCTCATTTTCCTTTCCAGAGGAATCCTTCCTCTGCCATTCTTCAGGAGTCAAGGAAATGCAAAGGGCTTTGTTGGCATGATTCGTGTAAGGCAGACAGAGTTAATATTGCCAAATGGCTTCTTCTGGTGGTATTCCTTAGACAGGAGCCCTGAATGAAGGAAGCAGCACTGGCAGAAGGGATTTTGATTGTCGAACTACTTCTGTGTTGGGACTTTCTGCTGATACAAAAGAAGGGCATCATCCTACTCCTAAGTGAACTTTGTTTCTAATGTATAAACGTACTTAAAAATGATGTGGTTCTGGTAAACCTCAAAGCTTTCTCAAGTTTGCTTTTTGGAACTGAATTTCAATTCTTTCTCAGAGCCAGTGACAGCTCTTCCTAGACAGTTGTGCACAGTCACTTTGGAAACAGACTTAATTGTAACGATTTCTACTTAATTCACCATCCATTCCCAAATCACTGTAGCAACAGTTTTCATCCTAGCTTTTCAAGAGAGTGATATTGACAATGAAAAAGAAATCCAGGAGCAACACTGTGGTTCCTGGTTTGCACAGACAGTATATGAGGCAGAATATGGACGCTGGCTTCTAATCACTACAAGCAAACCTTGCAGGTTTCATGCATAATTTAACTTTCCTGAAAGTGAGAGTCAGCTCTTAAAATTCCCAGCCCACAGAAAATTCTCTGATCCAAAAGGAAGTCTTTTAGTTGGGTGAAATGAATTAAAAGTTTTGGGGTTTTACAGCTCTTATTAAAAGGATTGCCATAGTCCCATGTTCCACATGGCCATGACATGTTCTGAAGATAGGTAGAGAAACAATTAGCTTATAAATATCTACCTGTCTTTTTGTCTTTAGAAAGAGCTCATCAGCTTCCAGCAATCATTGCTGAATGAACTTGCAAGGTCTTGTCCTAAATTTACTGCATTTTTTTCTGAGCAGAATTGAGGCTTTAATGAACTGGGGATGCAGAGTCCCTGGTTAACAATCTGGTTTTCAATCTGTAGGGGCTGTTTCCTGTAGATTATTTGTTCGTGGGGGATGGTCACTCATACCTGAGTAGAGGGAAAACTTCACAAGTTGGTTTCACCTATGGATTGAGGGAAGAGTGAGAAATCTGACACTGAAAGAAGAAGAAATGGAAATTAAAAAAAAAATAGTTTCAATCTTCTTATCAACAGGTGAGCCCTTCTTTTGCTTTTGATTTTTGGAAGGAGGATCAGTCATGGAATAACCCACTTGTGCAAATTTTTGCTTGAAAAATTGCAGCAGTTTCTTATGAGTACAAAATGAGACTGAAGATCAATCCCCGTGTCAAGATGATGATTTTAAATGTAGCAAAACCTAGTAGTTGTTTGTAGGGAACACAATTTTCAGAATTTAAATGCTTATTATGCGTTTGTGGAATGTTCAACACAGTGCTTTTCACTTGGTTTATTTCCCTATGGAGCTGGATAATAATAATTCTTGGAAATCCTCAGAGATTTATATCCACCACATATTTAAAAAACCAAAGTTTACTATCCATAAAGGTATGGAGAAATGCTTATCTCTTTTAAGGGCATTTTTTAGAACCACTGCCTCCCACATACAGGTATAGGGGTTCTGGTCAGCACATATTTAACAGATTCTATCTTTTTCAGGTACACTTTCAAGCCACATTGCAATCCTTGTATATGCCCTTACAATCCTTATATATGCCCCTTTTTTCCCCCCTGAAATTGTGCCCCTATACAAATACTTGAGCTTGATAAGAGCTCTAATTTCTCAATTTCCACATATAATTGCTGTCTTGTGCTTGCAAAATTGAACAGCCAAATACTTGTGAACTAGGGCTGGATGATGAATTGAAAGTGTTTCAACCTTTAACCCCATATGTCTTTCAGTCCTGTCTACTTGCATAAAACTGACAAAACCACATTTTTATGGTTTGTTTTCTGTGCAGCAGATCTAAACCAGCTTTCTAGAGGAAAAGGAAAGTAGATCATATTCTGCTTCAATCAGTAGCAAAGAAAAGAGGGAATTTTGAATTAGAGAAGCATTGTGTGTTATTGAAGGAAGTGTAAGAAAGAGAAAATGCCTAGGTTCTTTTTGCAAACCTGAGCTGAGCACTTTGGGAAAAAATATTTTCCTTTCCTACAATTATATGGTCCTCTATGAATTGCTTAGGAGGTTGCCACTCACTGCATTCTGCTTTCAGTTTCCCAGTTTAAACTGAGAAATTAATCACCCAAATAATCCAGCCATTTCTGGATTATATAATTTTTAAATCTAAGTTTCGCATAAATTGATTGATATGAGACCATTTCTAGATGCCTTTTTTTACCTGCCACCTTGGCCCTATATTGAGCTAGCCAGATTGACATTTGAACAGTGTAAGTAAAGATAGGATGGCAGAGTGTAAGTAAGGACAGGACAGAAAGGATGTCCTGATGCATATTAGATAGAGGGATAATTTCCAGCTGAAGTGTATACAATTTACAATAACCCACAACTCAGGCTGTCATCACTTATCTGTTCTTTTTCACATTTGTGAGACCCTGCCTTTTCTGCTTTCTGTACTGTCAGCAGTTCTGCTCACCTTTGATAAGAATAGCAAAATTAATTTGGGAAAAACATCTTAATGTGGGAGAAATGCTGCATATCCTGAACTAAAGACACCTTTAAAGGAGTCTGAGGTACTTCTTTGAAATTAATGTTGCAAGCAATATTTTGTAACTATATGTTACAAAGAGGTTAAACTGCACTAGGGAGAAAGTAGCAACAGAAGGAAATCTGCAACAGGAAGAAATAATTAGTACTGCAAAAATAAAGGAGACTAAATGTATATAAATTACTTTTCATGCCAGAGCTAAACAGGCCCCTTAGGAAGATAATAAAGGCCTCTTGAACCTCAAAGGCTTCTTGCTGCTCTCATATGCAGCTTCTCCTATAATACCTGTTTTGTTCAAATTAAAACTCATGCTTTTGCTGCCCACGTAGAAATCTTTTCAAGCACATTGAAGGCACAGCTCTTGGGAGCACAAGTAGGTAGAGCATTCAGAAGAAATATTTTTTCCGAAGTGAATTTATCATTTCTTTAACCCCATCCCACAAACACAAACCATAACAAGAATTTTGATAAACATGTTTATCTTCAGAAGAGTGTAAGATGTGAATAAAATGTGTCTTGCTTTATTACTCAGAATTAATGGTCTTGTAGTATAAACACAAATAATAGAGAATATTTGTGCTGAAGTACATTAGCTTATTTAACAGGTATGATAAGAGTGCAATATTAAGCATGTGTACAGTGGAAGATCTGTTTGAATAATGATGAAATTTGTGAAATCAATCATAGCCAGACTGAATAAATGAGTCCAACAATAAATTGTACATCATTATAGTAGAGTAGTATAAATGGAGGAAAACTGTTTAACTAATTTAGTGCCAGCTGATGCTTTTGCTACAGGAGTTAGGAACAGACCACAAATTTCATTATATTTTTTTTCCCATAGTAATGTTAATTTGAAGGTATATATCACACAATATGATAACAATTGAAAGGTATCTTTTAATGTTTGAAAAGCCCATATGAAAATGAAGGATGAGCCATTTCCCTTAGGAGAAAGTCATGATCTCATGAGGGAAAGGAAAGAGGGAAATGAAAGTCTGAATGATAGATCTGAAAAATGTTCAGCTCTGCAGGATTATGTCTGAAGGAAGAAAACAAGGTACCAAAGCAATGACAAACCTGATGGTGACACAGCACTGGAAGTACTGTGGGATCATGCCTTTTGTCCAGATTGAGATACTCTCTGGTACAAAATTTTTGGTAAATGACACTGTGTATTATAAGTATTTTAATATCCAAATGTTTTGAAATGAAAAGTAATGAAAATTGCTCTAAAATGCAGAGATTGTGATTTAGGGTGAATGAGAAAATATGTCATTTTTAAGATGATTTTCAGAAGCAGAATGTCAGCAAAAGTGAGGTTTTATTGGAAAGTGGTCGGAAGGCTGAAGAACAGAAGAGATCATCCCACATTCCAGAAGTGTGCATAATTCCACCATGGTGCAATTTGACAGTACAAGTATGCAGTGGTGAAATACTTTGGGTAAAGATAAAAGGAATAGAAACCAAAAGGAGAAATAATAACAACCATCTGTTACACTTCAGAAGATCTGGAAAAGAGTGGGGGAAAAGAATTCCTTTCTTTGTGCTGTGGACTGATGCACTCCTGAGGAATGTTTACAACTCATATATTTGCTGGTTAGCAAACCCAACAACCCTGCATCACTGAAAAGGTCTGTAAACTACACAGAAAACAGATTTTGGAAGCAGTGCTTAATTCTGCTTGTAAAATAAAGGCCTTCTGTGAGGGTCTGGTGAAGAATCATTCTCTTTAGCAAAACATCACGTTTTTGATATAGTAGCTTTTCTGAATTCCATCCATTTTTGGGTGGAAGTTTTGATGAGTTTTTGATAACATGGCAGTCAGTTTAGGAGAGAAGTGTGGTATGAAGAGATAAACATTTATCAAGTATTTGTTCTTGCCAAGGCAGGGCTTAAGTGAATGGTTCTTTGAAAGGTCCAAATCACCTAAGCCTGAGAGACTTCACAAATTGATAAAGTTCAATGCAAGTTTGAGCTTTGTTGTTTGACTGTGGACATTTGTCTGCCCTGAAATGGTACACACAAGTCAGGGCACTGCACAGCTGGAAAGGTGAAGTGGAAATAGAATGAAAGAGTGCTAATTTTCCAAAAATACGCTTGAAAGTGCTATTTTGCTTGAGTTCTAAAAAATGCTGAAGCAGAGGTTTGAATTCTGTTTTTGCAAAATAGAGATTATTATTTGTTGCTTTTCATTATTTCCAGAGTTCCAAAAGTCTGAATGCAAGAGATAAAGTTTTCTCTGTCTGCTGTGTGGTGTCTCAAGTTGATTTATATGATGACAAGTTGGCATCGGGTGAGAAGTGTTCACTGACAGAAAGAAAAACACACTGTTATTTCTAAGAGAATGTTAGAGCACAAATAAATTCTTTTTTTGTTCATATGTTTTTACAGACCCCCGAGCTAATCTGGTCAAGTTCTTCATCCACCCCAGGGTCTCCACTTCCTGTCCACAGAAATTTAGCCCCACAAGGTATTTTTTCCTTTTCTAGTTTAAGAAACCTGTGAGTAGTGCAACTGTTTCCAGAGTTTTCTGAAGAACAAAATTATATGAGTAAAACCCAAAGGATTTTTCTAAGCTAAATCAATACAGTGCTGAAATTTTCATTTTCCCAGTTAATTCATATATCTCTCAAAATCAAAGCATGCTCTTCTAACAGGCAGTTAAAGGAGGAATGTTAATGTGTTAAAGGAGGAACGAATTCTTAAGGATACTTGAAGTATCTTCAAGTTGTTTATGTGGAAAGAAAGCTTTCAGTAGCAGAGTTAGGGAGTAGCAACAACTACAACTAATACTTTTTAGGAAAACAAGCAGACATGAACTTTGCAGGTCCATTATTTCACTCAACACTCATAAGCTTTACTATAAGAAGCACAGCAGAAGTGGGTTTGTCTCTATTAAAATTTGTTTAAAATTCTCCCATAAATTACACTAACCAGAAATATTGGCTTGGATCACAAATCCCTCTCAGGCACTACCTTATCACAGATTCCTCAAAAGTACTAACCTACATGACCTTTGTGTGAGTCTCAGATGACTCCAATTATTCTGCTGTGAGCTCTGATTCTTTTACACAGCCTGACCTTAACTTTAAAAAATTGAAGAGGGAGGAGGTCTGGGGGAAATGAAAGCTGTATCACATGGCCTGACCACACTTTGTACCCTCTGAGACAGGCTGTCGAAATCTTGGAGAGGTAGAGGGAGGGAATTTATCTCCCAAATCTGTACATATCAAGAGGAATGAAGCTCCACCACACCGGGGTCAACTGTGCAAAAGCACCGTATTTTGAGACAGTCAACTTAAAAAGTTATGGGAGCTTGGAGATAAATGAGAAACAGAAAGTAGGTTATGAAAGGAAGCAGAAATGTGGACCAGGTTATGCAAGAACAGAGGGGTCAAGGCTTGAAGAACCTTGAAAGTTATCGGTAAAATCCTGAACTCAAATCTCACTTTCAGAGGGAACCAATATTGTGGTGTGAACAAGGGGTCAGCATGGTAACAGCAGGGGCAGCAGCAGTGGGATCAAAGTGAGATAGGATGCTTTGATAAAAAATGTGTTGCTGATGCAAACCCTCAAGTCAATGCCACTTCTATGCAGAAATTTGAGGCCAGGTCCAGGTCCCACCTAACCTTCTAGCAAAACTTCCACCCAGTTCACCAAGGTCACATTTTGGCTCCTGAATTTAAATAAATTGGATACCAGAGTGCTGTGAACACATGCCAGTACACACTTCAGTGTGCATCACTTCAAGGTTTAGCTTCAGGATCCTTTTGTAAGGGTTTGTGTATTTTCTACTTGTCAGAATGCCCCGAGTACAATACTGTCCTCTGCTCTACATGACTTGTTAATCTGTGGCAAAAAATAAGCACAGGATGATGGATAATTCTGAACTAGGGTTTTAGCTGGAATTGAGGGGAGAATCAATTGCCCATTCTGTATGAATTTCCACTATTTCAAAGACTCTTCTTGTCTAAAAAACAGATTGAAAAATCAAAATACATTTATAAACAGGAATAATAATTCAGCGGGTAATCTGAGTGCACTAGCTGAGATACCGCAATACATTTACCATGCTTGCTTCCAGTTCTGACCTTACAGGTTTTAGATTTTTATTGTTTTTAATACTTCAAGTATAAATGAACTCCAGATTTGGAATTAAAAAAAATATTGGGAAAAAAAAAGTTTTGACAGTTTCAAAATCTTCTTGTAGGGTTTTCTTTAAAAAGAAAAATTAATGAAATGTATTATTCTATAGATAGATAACTAGATCAGCATTTCCCCTTGAAAGGTCTTAGGCTAAAACCACTTTCACTTGATCTTAACTTTTACCCAAAACTCAGACCTTAGTATAAATGACCAGATTTGGGATTGCTTTAGACCCACAATAGAAAACACCTTCCTCCACTGTCAAGCTGTTATCCTCTTAGAGAAGAGCTGTCCATTTGTGTGTGAGTGGGAGGTAAGTTGCACAGGCACATGTGCCACATGCTGGCAATTACCTTTTTCCTACAGCAGTGTATGGAAATCCTGCTTGTGATGGAAACTTTGGTGAATCATTTCTGTGACTGAGCTCCACAGGAGCTGTGGCTGTGAGACACAGCACCAGCACATGTCACTGCCTGGCCTCTCTGTGACAAGTAGGCTCTGACCACCTTAGAATCACTCCCCAAAATGTTCAGATTGGGCACCGCATCATTCCAGCTCACATTGCCAGGTTTCTTTCCTGTGACAGCCTTGATGAGGAGGAAAATGCCTTTGGCTCTGAGTGGGAAGCATACTTGCCTAAGCAAATATGTGTAGACATCACTTATTTGAATCTACTTTTTGTTATTCCTTTTTGCTTCACTTATCAACTCCTACTCCAAATAAAGGATTCTGATTTCACTAATGTTTAACTTAAATATGCCAACTTCAAAGTTAGGTTCAGCAGTATCTAATCTATACTTTTACCCCATTTTATATCTTAAACTGAGTTTACTAGAGACAGGGAATGTTTATACTGAATTGTCATATGCAAATGAAACAAAAGGGGTCAGATTGTGGTTCAGAGTTCTCAAACGCTTTGGGGAAGGTAAAGAAGATAAAACAGCTGTTTTGCTTGACTAGCAAAAAGCCATTGTCAGTACTCCCTCCAAAGAAGAAAGAGGGGAAGTGTACTGAGCAGAGGGCACTGTGCTCCACAAATCCTCCCTGGATATTTCACTGCAGGCTGGCCTGTCCTCATGCTCTCTGTGGTGGCTGTGGGTAAATAGCTCTGATGTCATGTAAAAAAATACAGTGAAATCAGGTTTACAGTCATCCAACTCATCATAAGACATTAAGAAATAAATAATTATTTTTGAGGAATAATTTATGTAGCTATAATTTACATATCCTTTTTCCCCCCTTTTTGTGTTAACTCATGAGGGTAATACAGATTATGACAGTAACACAATACCAAGCTGACTTGGTTAATGGGGTGACCCAGCACTTCTTGCTGAAGGGTTTTAAATGCTTTTCCAAACATTGTGATCCAACTATAACAGCAGGAAAAAAAAATGAACTGTTTAAAGGTATATTCTCTGTGGAAGGCTAGGTAGATCCTTGCTCCAAAATATTTTTAAATGGGACATCTCAGAAGATCTATTACAGACTTAAATGTTGGCAAAAATGAGGTCTTTGAAGAAAATGGGTAACAACAGTTAGAAATAATTTAAGTGTTTGTTTTTTTTTTTTTAACCTAGAAATCAGCCAGAGCATGGGGGGCTCACTTAAGAGTTATGTAGGAAGTCACCTAGGAAAGGAGTTAGCTATTTATTTTGGCATTCAGTCTTCTAAAATGTCCACCTTGCTTATGAAAAGAAAATGATGCAATTAGAAAAAAAAAAAAAAAAACAAAAAACGCCTGATGCAGGAGTTGAGGATAATATAAATCTTAGCAAATCTGACAAGTGCATTTAGCAAATTTGTGGTAATAATAATAAAGAATAGAAACAATGAACATATATAAATGTGATTGTTATCACAGAGAACAGAATAAGTGAACATACTTACATATGATTTACTAAGGAGGACACAATCCCTGTGTTTACATAGGGAATTATTCTTTTAAATTGTAGATTTCTTTGAAAGAGTCAGCCAACGATCATTCAACATTGGACAGGAAAATCCTGTTGATATGTTCTACTGGGTTTTCCAGAAACATTTTGAGGAAGTTCTCATCAAGTGCTTTTAAGGAAATAAAGTGCTGTGGCACAAAATGTAGGGTCCTAGCATGTCTAAATAGAAAGTTTGGAGGTAGAAAAGAAAACAAAAAGTTAATTTGTTGGCTTTCCTGATTGATACACTGGTAGAAACCCACAGAGATCATTACTGAACTCTGTGTTTTCAAGGTCTGGCTAAGGGAGTCAACAAAATGAGGTGACACAACCTTATTAAACAGAACTACCAGTTCAGGATAATTTTGATGGGACCTTAAGGTTCTGGCTGAATGACAAAATAGCAGGTACAATTCCATGTAGCAGGATGTAAACTGATGCACCTGGGGTTGACTCTGGAGTTGATTCTTGGCATTATTAAGAGAAGGATAGAAAGCACACTGTAAGTCTGTCAGTTAGACGTACCTTGAAGACTGCATGTGTTCTTATACCCTGCATCTCAAAAAGGGTAGACCAGAGCTAGAAAAGGTTGGTAGGATGCTCAAAGCTATGAAATAGTTTCCAGATGAAGACTGACTACATAAACTTAGTATACTGAATAGGAAAAGATTTGCCTGAGGAAGGAGGGAATAGAAATCTAAGAATGGTGAGTAACACGGAGGAGGTAGCACAAAGAGCATGGAATAGCAGGTTTGGCAAACAAAAGCAGGGCTTTTTCACAAAAAGTGTATTTATATTGTTGATGGCACTAGCACAAGCATCTGAGGATGCCAGAAGTTTACATGGTTTCAAAAGGAATTAGATAAATCCACAGAAGAAGAATCCATTGAGGAATGTAGAACACGAAGATGCCATTTTTGGCTCAGAAGATATTGCAGTTCATGGAGTGCTCGAAGCCATGGGGACACTGCTGCATGCTTGTCCTCATGTACAAGCTTCCCCAGCCTCTTCTGGCCATAAATGGAGGCAGGATGTGGAACCAAACAGTTCTTGGGTGGGACCTACCATCACTGTGATGTGCCTGTGCCTGCTTTCCCTCTGCCTCTGCATGTGCTGAGGTGCTGGAGCAGTTGCAGGTGTTGGGGACAGGGGGAGGCTGTACATTCCCTTCAGCACGCTTTCCCTGGCTTCTCCCACTCTAATAGCAGCCTCAAGGGCTGACTTCTTCTCAGGCCACCTCTGGTAGGTATAGCCCAGCTCTGAATCCTGATATTTGAGGTGGTAATTTTCCATTTTGTCTGTAGTACAAGAAGCTCTGCATGAACTTGTCCTGTGCTTGGGAGCTTTCAGAGCCAGTAGACCTGACTGGTACAGTCGTTCTCACTCGCTGAGAGATTTTAGCACTCAGCATGAAACCCCTCAGAAAGACATTCAGGAGTTTCCAGTCAAACATATAAGTCACTCCAGGATCTACTGGAACTTGGCCTGGTTTTATTCAACCAAGAAAAGTCAGGCCAAGCCAAGCAAATAAACACTCATTTTCAAAGTATATCCTGAGTCTTCAGGTACAGACTTGAACTCCAGACAAATAGGAAGTAGCTCCTGTTTTTTACTGAAATTGTGTGAATTTTGGAGTAAAGGTATAAACCAGAACTTTTTAGGGGACTGAATTTGCTTGCAAATATGAAACACCCGCAGTTAAATTCAGATGAATAAAGAGTAAAACAGATATTATATTAAAAAAAGAATAATTTAATTCCTGAATTTTCTGAAGAAAAAAAGAAAAGGTTCATTTAAGAAATGTTAGAATGTTTACTTCTGAAGTTTGTAAAATAAACTTATTTTTTGTATTTAATAATGGCTCACTGAAAATTAAAGGCTTTAAAATGAAAGCAAAAGCTTGATTCTAAAAAAAAAAAATCCCTATTTTTCCAAAAAGCAGAAAATGTCTGTTTTGATTCAAACTCAACTGATTATATTTTGTTTTCCTTGTTCTTTAGTGACTGAACCAAAAAGTCTAGCTCTTATTTTGGGTTATACTATGAAAGTTTTACACAGTGATTCATACTAAATTGAATGCATTCATAATAAATTATAGCTGCATTTTCCAGCAAGAGTAAATACTGGTTTTTATCTTTGTTTGCAAATAATGGTTTCTGCCCTATGAATATCAATGAGAAAGGATAGAAAGAAGAAGTTAAAAAATTTAAATTTGCACAGTTATTGAAGTTTCTTGTTTTAAGTGCTTAATGCTGATTAATGCAGATGCCACATTTTTCCTTTCTTCTTCATGACTGTTTTGACTTCCTCAACTTAAGGAAAACATTCAGAAGAAATCAGTTTCCCTTTTCTCCCTCCTCTCTTCTCTTCTCTTCTTTTTTAACTGGCTATGGCTTCCCTAATTCTTCTCTTCCTTTGAATCCTTCAGTACTGATAAATTCTTTTAAACTAAAATTTGTTTAATGACTTCACGGAAAATTTGCTTTGTTGATTCCTTTTAAAAAAATGAGTTTATTTTAACAGAAGAATAACTGACTTTATGTAATCATTCACTTCAGTGGGCGCTTGCCAAAAGGCCTGCAAAAATGAAATGCTGTCTCTAATCTCTCTTGGCCACGCAGAGGAGTGAGCTCCCCACATGCTTATTTGCAAGTTGCTTTGAGGGACAGCTGCGAGTGAGAGAAGCTTCCCCGTGAGACTGTGAAGCCCCATGAGTCAGACCTGCTATTGCTTTTCTCCTAGCTGGATACCCGTGAGGACATGAGGTGACATAAGCCCAGAGAGCATGTTGGTCCCCACAGACATTATTAGCAAAGACTTTCTCTCCCCCATGGTACTCCTGGCTGAGCCAAGTCCCTTTTCCCACTTTCCCTTGGAGCAGCAGATGTCTGGCACTGCTGTAGGATATCGCACTGGTTTGTTGCTGGTATGCCACTAATGAGAGATGGTTTTCTCTCACAGAAAACCCTTTGGCAAGTTCATAACACAGGCCAAAGCCCATCCTTTCACCCCAAGATCAATGGTATGGTGCACATTGCACCTGTTCTCACTCAGAACAGGGTGGCTTCATTCCTGCCATCCTGTTTTCAGTTCCTTACCCCATGAACCATCGATGCCCAGCCCAGGAGAACGTTCTGCACCCTCCCTCTGGGCAGGCCAGTGCTTTATCCTCTGGCCTGTTCCTTTACATTCATGGATGTGGTCATTGTGGTTAGGGCTCCAGGCAGAGCTGGTCCTGTGGTCTCTGCCATGCCATGCATAGGGATGCAGCAGAATGCATCTTCCTTTTGTAAAAGCTGGAGGTATTTTCACAGATGAACAATACCCGACACCATTGCTGCTACTAATTGCCATTTTATTGTGTCAGCCAAGAGCTAAACCCCAAAGGAAACCAGACATGATGTATCTCTGTCCTAAGCATTTTATATTTTAAAGGCACTGATCTATGCTGCCTTCTGTGATGTGTGTAGTATGTACTTGCATTAGGTCTTTACTCAGATTTACCTTCAGAGTTTACCAACCTGTGTCAGGGTGCTGAGAATCTCATCAGGACAGCTTCTCTTCTAGAGAGAGATTTGCAGAGCATGGACTCATATAAAGCTCCTGAACCACCATTATACTTTACACCAGAAAGTTTACTCTTAGTTTTAGACTCATTCATAACTGTTCCAAAATATGTATTGTCGTATTTAATCTTCATCTACTTTAATACTTTTTGCTCTCTATGTCTTTGCATTTTTATTTGCAAATATAATGTTGGTCATTGCGATTTCATTGGGATTTCCCTTTCAGCCCCTGTCAAAGTTCAGAATTTTCACTTCTCTTTTCCTCCTCTTTTCAGTGGTGATGGTTGCCTTCAACCAAATGCATACACATTTTAGTTTGTTATGATTTCCTGATATAGTTTTTTAAAAAAGTATAGCCGTTTGTTGGTGTGGAAAAATATTGCAGGTTTTATTCCCTTGAGCTGTTTTTACCCAAACATATCTATTGCATATCCATATCTGGTTGGTATCACTGATGTGACTGAGCGAGAAAGAGCCATTCACATGAAACGTTGGTGCAATCAAGTCTTTAGTTACTATCACTGAGAGACATTAAAGTCTGCAATAAGAAAGACATTTTCCTTTCACAACACATTTCCAGCCCCGAAGTGGCAGATAGTAATTTTATGTTGCTGGGCTGTATTAGTTTCTGGTGTAATCTCATAAAATGTTGTATTACACCAAGAAGGAATTTAGAGCCCCAACTTGAAATTTCAGTTTTGCTTCACAGCGCTATAAATTACAGTTGTCTGGTATAAGCCTCAGCAGAAACACTGATTTCTTGAGACCAAATGTATGTTGTTGTGTACAAGGGGGTCACACAGCTCTACTTACTTTTTTGTGATTGTTTACCTTAAACATCCGAGCAGGAGCAGCAGACCATGCCTTATACATGGAAATACTTTAATGGGCACAGCAATGAATGATTTAGTGCTGATTATCTCAAAGATATGTTCACTTTTTGCATTTTAAATGCTACCATGTTGTCTGAAAATTCTGGGACCCTTCCATGAACAACTGCAGAGGGCCCCTGCAGAAGCACAGGAAAGTAATGGCAATTTGGAATAACAAACTCTAATTTTCAGTTTATGAAAGATGATTTTGGTGCATTGTGGGTTATTATGTTACTACATATAGTATAATTAAGCTTAGAGGCTTCGAGGAATTTGGCACCTCATTAAACAAGGCATAGCAGAAGCATATAATGAGAGATAATATTTTCTGAAAATGTTACTGACAATCTGTAAGACAAGAGTGAAAGAGAAGCAGAGAAAAATGAAGCCTATGAAGATCATGCTGCAGATCCATGTCTGACTCAAAAATATAAGCTGAATTTTCAAACTCTTAACTGATCTTTTTCTTTATTAGGATCCCACTGCCATATTAATGAGATCAAACGTAACCATTGGGAACAAAAAGCTTAATTTTTTTGTAATCACAGCAATCAAGAGCATGGAATGGCCATAATTACAAATAAATTAGTTCAACTTTGGAACTTTCTGTATAAAAATTGATGTATTTTACCACTTCTAATCCCACCATAAGCATTTCTTGTGCATTATGCACCATGTTGCTGCCAGCTACATGGAGAGAACAGGGAAACTTACTCATGGAAAACAGAAGGATTTTCCACAACTGTTCCACTATGAGGCTGGAATTGTCATTTTTGTCTGGGTCTAGTGGCATACTGAGGGATTCAATCACAGCATAAATAATTGAAAACATTCCCAGTACATCTGAAAAAAAAGTAGACATGCTCTCGTCTTGCTAAAATATCATTCCCCTGCAAAGAGTAGTGCAGTAAAAGCAGTGTCACATTACTTCAACAGAAGCATTTAACATTTTTACTGACAGAATCTAAAGCATGTGGTTATGGAGTGTGAAATCCTCATTAAAATTCCTCAAGGAAAATCAGTTGAATAAATATCCAGTAATTGTCACAGTGCCCTCATTGCTGTAGTTTTACTTTACAATAATTCTCTGCATTGATCAGCTTTATTCTCATATCATATAGAGAGCTCAAATTCTTGTTCAGGAATTTATCACCCGCCAGGGACAATTCTGATCTTTCTAGCTCTAAATCTGTATAAATATGCTGCAATCCCTGTGGTCATACCAGTGCATTTATGGAGCTTCCAGTGCTACTCCTCTGGAGCAGTGGGTGCTGCCTCTCCCTGCACACCTTCCCCACTTTCCCCTTCACGTGGTGCATACAGAGAATGTGGATAAGGCAAGTGAGGTTCTGAAACAGGGTGATGAATCAGAAGTGGGCAACACCACCAGTTTTATTCATCATGCTCAAGTCGTCTTTGAGTTTCTGCCTTTGTTTTTCTCCTCTGTAGAGAGGATTCCTGTAGACCACAGTGTGCTGTCAGACCATGCAGCCTGGAAGTGAAGGGATGGGTTACTGAGCTAATACACAGTGGGTGTGCCCTCCTTAGAAATGGTCCTGGAATAGGTGAAGATTTTAGGGAAAGCTTCAGTATCTTGAAGTAATCCTAGAGTTTCTTCAAAATTGAAAAGAAATGGCCAAACCCTGCTCCTGGATGAAGGGTATTGGAGAAATTTGATGTGTGTGTGTGTCCAGTATTAACTCTCCCAGCTATTAAATTTAATAAGCAGTAGTACATCTTTACCTTGATCCTGTCACTATTTTAAAGTGCTTGGCAGTTCAAAAGGACTAGAGGAGAGGAGAGAGGTATCGAATGTACCTTAAAAGAGATGCTGGCTTCCCTAGTGGAAAATGATCCTTATTTTGGTTAAAATGGAAAATATTTAAATTCGTCATATCTCCAAGCTGTTATGAAAATGTCCCTGCATGTTGCAGAGTTAAGAGTTTCTAGCTATATGCTTCTAATAACACATAAGGCTCTCAAGAGGAAATTCACAAAAGCCTAATTTTAAAACACTTTTGCTGCCAAAATTGCTAAATCTTTGAACAAAGAAACATTATTAAAAAACCTGATACTCTATAAAAAATGAGTATTTTAAAACTGGAGGCCAAGCCCCACTTTGCTAGACTGCAAAGAGAGATTCTTATCTAGAGATGCAAACCTGCACTGATCTTTAACTGTTGAATAGTAAGATTCTGCCTCTAGTCTGGGCTGGGCTACTCCAGAAATTTCAGTAGTGGATATACTGGGATCTGCTGACCCAAACAATCGACTGTATGACTGTAGTAAATTCATACAAAACCTGATCACTGGATCATGTGTAAATAGGTTAAGTGTTCAATACAAAGCTGGTATATTTTTCTACACATTTTAACCAGAAGGTGGCATTGTGTCACATCTTTTGTGCATAAACCATCTTTGTTTTATTCTTATTTTTCCTTTATAAGACTTGGACTTGAGAAACAACACTAACTTATGTTTTTCTCTTTTGTTGTCTTGGGGGGATTTATTTATTTTTACAGATGTGATGAATTGTCACTCATGCATGTTTCATACTCACTGAAAATATGTTCTTTGCTGACAGTCTGATACTCATGTTATTGCTTTATTATCCAGATACATTTCTGGTCAAAACAAACTGAAGAACTTTCTCTAGAATACTGCCTGTATATACTCTGTTATGAAATGCTATTTCAGTTCACAGCTATGTTTGAAATAATTTATAGTGATGTCAATAGAAATTACATTCCATTAATTCACAGCCAGGACAATTTCATACCACTGAAGTACAAATCTTTTTTATATGGTGGCTCAATGAATCTGTTCTGCTAGAACAGATACTGTAACAGATACAGTGCCTGTGTAGAAGTCAGAAACTAAAACAGCCATTGAAATGGTCTGAAGGAGTGGGAGAGATTTACATTTTACAAACTTCTTAATCAGAGCCCTCAGAGGTTTAAGAGGTATCTGAAGTCATGCAGGAAGGTCATCTGTTTTAAAACATGTGTTTGTATGTTTGTATGATTTTTAAAAAGCACGGCATTGGCAGATACTGTCGATCAGATGTCATGCTCCAAGTAGTCCATGGACTCATGTTAACTGTGGGAGATTTCTAAAGGGGATGACAGTCTCAAAAATTGGATCAGTCTTTTCAGCCACCCATCAAGTGCAATCAGGCTTCTCCTGTGACTCTGTGATAATTTTAGTTGTGTCCTGTGCAATGTGAGCAACAGTTCATTAGAAGCCACACAGGAACCAATCATAAGAGGTTGACAGCTGCTTATCATCTGAAGTGATCCAGCCTCCTCCATGCTGAAGAACTATTTTATTCATTATTAATCAGCCTTTTAATCAATTTTATACAGGACTTGCAAACAGTGGGCCACCAAACACATTCTGCTGAGCTGCAGGCCTACCCCATTAAGGAAGAAAGCATCTGTCTCAAAGTACTGATTTTCAATAACAACTTGTCTGGTACTTTGCTAGAATATTTTCATATCAAAATGGAAATAGAGCTGTACCTGAAAGTGAAATATATTTAACTTTTTGGTGGTCCCATCATCAGTATCTTTGCTTTTCACATTGGTAAAGGCATATGATTCTGTTGTTTAATTTCTTATGTACATATGAGGTCAGGGGCAGTATATAATGGCATTCATACAAACCTTTCAAATCCAGGCAAGAGCAAGAAGGTGTAGGTGTCAAAATCAGAAATGCTATTGCCCTAGGCCTGCAAAGACTCTGTGGACAATATGGCTGATTAAGATTTCTGACTTTCAGAAATGGCAACTTGACTCCACACAAGGGACTCATAAATGCTTTTAGAAACAGCCATTATCTCCTTAACCACTGATTAGCAAATCATGTTGACTCTTTGACATAGAAATATCCCTGCAGCAGCAAGGAACAAAGATCATACCACACAATTAACTTGTTTTATGTTTTCCTGTGCTGTATATGGTTGCAAACTATATTTATCCTCTACAATGTGTAATGCAATCACAGATACTACTCTAATGCAGTTAAGACACCTACTGACACTATACTGCATCAGCTTGAAAATGCTGGCATGGTCTGTATTTATTATTTTGAGGAATAACTACAGGTATTGCCAAATCCTAGAGTCTGCAGAGCGCACATTTTCATTGTATCTCCGAACTGAACCAAACCTTCTATCTGTATTCTGGAGAGTACTGCAAGCATGCAGCTAAGACCTTTCCATTTCTAATTATATGTGATGGAAAAGGTCATGAGACAGATGAGAAACCATATTCAATCAATACCAGACAGATTTTTTTCCCCCCACTGATTTTGGAAAGTATTTCCACGGTTAGTAACACTCCGGGATACATAGAGAAAGAACAGTAAACTGGTGTGCCTGTAAACATATTTATTCAGCATTTTGCTTCACTGAGCATAGAAGTCATCTGGCCAATCTTAATTTTTTTCGAAGGCACCATCACAAAAAGACCTGTATTACAAAGGAAAAAAACAATCTGCAAATGCTCCCTTGAAATGTGGCCTTTCCTGCCTAGTTACAAAATGAAATCGATACACAGCTGCAGATTTGTTGACCTGCACATGAGATTGAAACTATAATATGAAAAAACTGAAATTCTTCCCTGATGATAGGTTTTTCTCTATTTAGATACCAGTAGTGGGAACAATATAATGACTGTAAGGATCTGCAGACCCCCATAATATATTAGCTAATGTCATGTTGAGAAAGGGCATATGTTCTCTATATCACTGCTTCTTAATCTTCTCAGGTTTTCACAAAGAAATCATATTAATCAAATCTGCTTTCAGCTATATGAAAAGTATAGTTTGAATGGTTCACAGCTTAGGGAGGAATTGAATGTAGAAGGAAACTTTGGGTAGAAATAAGCCCAAAACTTAAAATAACTTGCTGTTGCCAGTATTTTACTTTATCATCCTGAATAGATGTGACAATTTTGCACCAGAAAGCTCCGAAACTGCCCCATGCTGTGGCTGTGGAGTGGTTCATGAAGGCAATACAGGAGCAGGGGAATTGCCAGATGAAATGAGACTGGTGAGCCATCTGCTACTGGCTTGAAAAGAAAAAGAACCAAACCCAACAAAACATCCTACCCAGAAATACATCAGCAAGGGGCAGGATCCTACCTGGCACTGAAAAGACACACTACTCTCCTACCTCATTTGAAAATCTGTTTGGGAGTTTGGGGAAGGTTCAGATGCATATCTATGAGGTGAAGGTTTTGTTACACTTTAGCTCCTTTCCATTGTCCCAGTGAGGAGAAAGTGAGGGGGCAGAGAGGGGAGGAGAAAAGGACATCCCTCCGGTTCCATGCAGCAGGGGAATGGGTCAGGAGGGAAAGTGGTTGGCCCTCTGAAATCAGAGGAAGCCAGTGTACTCCTCCACACTTGGGGGCTGTGCAGGATTCTTCATACTTTCATAAAACAGGATAACCTTCCAGTCTCCCTCTGACATTGTGCCTCCTTCTCATTTTGGGTTGTTTTGGAGACATCCTTAAACCTGTGGAAAGACATTGTTTTATTAAATATACCAGATAAACCCCACAAGACTTGCATGTGGTTTCTTCATTGTTATCAGTATTTATTGTTTAGTTAGCACAGATTTTGTGTTTGGCACCTTTGTTACCACGAGGGAGACTTGATCCCTGTGCCCAAAAACTGATGTTCTGATGATTCACTCTTGTTCTCTTTCAAATGGGGATTCTTGCTGCTGACTCTGGATATGAAGAACATGGAGGGCATGAGGGTACACTCCTTTCCTCTCTGCTGAATTTGAATATCAGACTTCTAGTTAGATGATCAACATATCACAAAATAAACTGAGATAGAAATGACAGAATGTTGGTTCTGGCAATAGGATCTGAGGAGCTCTTCTCTGTCACTAAAAACAAATGCAACAGGATTTCTTTTGAAGGCAAAATATATTTAATTCTAGAAAAAAATCCACAAATAAAAAAGAGGCAGCAATCGAATGAGAATTATATTTTAAATTGGTCCCAGAAAAGCAGGATATTCCTGAGGTCTTTCTGAACATGTCTGGACTCTGGAGAAAATCTACTAATAGGAAAAGCATGACATTAGATTACAACCACAAAACTGCAGTCTTAAGACTGTAAAGAAAATGGGTTAAGTCTATACCATTTCTTATTTGTATTGTAATCCCTTCCATAAGAATAGCCTTTCCTGGAATTATTGAGAAGGAAATTCACTCTTGCTTGTAAATGTAATTTTATTATTCCTCTCACTGTATTTGTAAAGATAGCTGAAAATGTTTAGCTTACCGCTTTTCAGAATGCTGTCCAGATCTGAGGGTGGATACTATAAAGGGAATCCAGCATGGGCTAATGATTATTATGCTGTGGTATTTGAAATCAGAAGTGTTCAATTATGTACAACATATGTTAAAGTCAAACTTTGAAGGAGAAATGAGAAATGAGATTTGCAGCCTATGGGGCTTGCAGATGCTTAGGATCAAGCTGTGAGACCTCTGTCTGCTCTGACTGCTGTTGATATTGACCACTTGTGTATCCCATGGAATTCCTTGCTTATGACAGGAAGACAACCTTCAGATGAGCAGATCTTCTGCTAGGTGGAATAGGATGGGTATCAGTGAAACAGGGGAATACATCCATACTCAAAAAGCTAATTCTACAACAACATGATCTCATACTAGAACTGTCGGTGGAGATGTGACTGAGAGGAGCTCTGCAGAGAAAGACTTGGGGGTTATGGTTGACGAAAAACTCAACATGACCCATCATTGTGCACTCACAGCCCAGAAAGCCAAAGGAATCCTGGGCTGCATCCAAAGGAGTGTGGCCAGCAGAACGAGGGAGAGGATTCTGCCCCTCTCCTTCTCTCGTGAGACCCCACCTGGAACACTCTGCACAGTTCTGGTGCCCCCAGTGTAAGAAGGACATGGAGCTGTTGGAGCAAGTCCAGAGAAGACCACAAAGAGAACTGGAACACCTCCCCTGTGAAGACAGGCTGAGATAGTTTGGACTGTTCAGCCTGGAGAAAAGAAGGTTGAGCAAAGACCTCATGGCAACATTCCAGTGTCTCAAGGGGCCCTACAGGCAGGCCAGAAACAGACCTTTCATCAGGAATTGTAGTGATAGGACAAGGGGGAATAAGTTCAGGCTCAAACAGAGTAAGTTTAGATTAGATGTTAGGAACAAATTCTTTACAAGGTGGTGAGGCACTGGAATAGGTGGGCCAGAGATGTTGTGGATGCCCCAGCACACTGGAACAGGTTTCCCAGGGAAGCTGTGGATGCTCCAGCCCTTGCAGTGTTCAAGGCCAGGTTGGACTGGTACTTGGAGCAACCAGGTCTACTGGGAGGTGTCCCTGCCCATGGCTGGGGTTGGAATTTGATGATCTCTGAAGTCCCTTCCAACCCAAACCATCCTATGACTCTATAATTTATTTTTTTCTTTCAGTATGTCCCAATTCTCATGATGGTGAGAGAGGAGTTACTTATTGTAGTTAAGGCAAAGTGTGTACAACACACAGTTTACAGCTGTGAGTTGAGTCTCATGACTGGGGAGCAGGAGAGGCTGTGGGCCCCAGAAGTGTACAGCACTGTTTGCTTTGAAACAATCACTCAGACATAAATGACTCACTGTGAGGTGTTGGAAGTCATGCTGGTTGGTGTAGCATTCAGTGGTCTAACAGCCTCAAGCTCAGTGCAGGGAAAAAAAAAAGACAATTTTTTCACTGGAATCATAAAAAAGTGAAGAGAGGAACATGCTGCTCACACTGCCTTTTGGATGGTTTTGGAAATCAGCTTATCTAGAAATCGCACTAGACAATCTGAGATGAGCAAGGTGTTTCAAGAGTACTGATTGAAGGAGATGATGAAGCTTGCTCACACAGAGTCAAGTTTGCTGGCATGTTAAAATCACTGGCTGAAAATACAGAAAAAACTATTTGATTTGGGAGAAAATATATTGATTGAGATTTTTTTACATTATTTTTATATTATCATCACTGAATTCAGGTGGCCAGCTGATATGCAAAGATGAGCAGTGGAGGCAATTTAGCAGAAAACCATGATTCCATTATACGTGACTCTTCAATTTGCTTTTTGCCCAGAGAAGTGGTTGAGAGTTGAAGCTGACTCTTCTCAGAGTTGTACTGACTGCAACACTGCTGGCAGCAGTGGAGGCAGGCTGAACTCATCCAGGTGCTCCGTCTTTCCAAGTGCTTTGTGATGGTGGTGGTGAAGAGCAAAGGGTTTGGGACGTTCTTATTCCAGATATACCATGTGCAGTGTAGAGTGTAGAGTGTGTATATATAGATTCACCAGTGAAATTGACAGTTTCCCCGGGAAAAGTATAATCATAACAGGTTGTTATCTCTCTGCATGCTTCCATTTGGACTCACTTCAGCTCTTTCTGTAGCAGAGATGACTTGTTAAAGAGATAAAACTATGTGTTCATATTCTTCTTGATGCAGCGCTTGACTTTTCATTGCTCAGCACGAGATACTGTCACTTGGCCATTTCATCTGTCACATAGGGACAGCAGAGGGAATTGGATAATGTGACTAATGCTACAGAAGATTTTGAACTCTCTGAGGTGGAGAAGTGAGCCAGATATAAATCCAGAGGAGGAGGACATAATATGGCTGGACCCCTCTTTGGGTGGGAGTGCCCTGTAAGTCTCCATCGGAGCTGTGATTTTTGGATGTCTGATCCCTGTGGTAAGATGGACTAAAAAATGGATACTCATTGAGCATAGAGGCTGCACCCCCACCTCTGATGTTTTCAGACAGAAGGTTAGAAGATTTAAACTGGGATATATTTCTTTGCAATTCAGAATGAAAAGATGAAATACTTTTATAGGTAGCCAAACACAGTATAGTCAACAAGGGAATCAGATACAGTTCTGTTCACGACTGCTAACTTTCTCTGTCTCAAGCAGGTTTACCTCCCAGGCAACTCTACAGAAAGTACACAGTAGGCAGAGGACACTTTGTACCTGTTGTCTTTCTTGCTTTTTCTCTAAGGAACTGGCATTGATCACTGTCAGATGCAGGATACTATGCTGACAGTCTTTGCTCTGACCCAGTGGTGTTCTGGAGTTATGCATCTCAGTTTTATGCATCTCAGTTTCCATACCAACTGCTTGATGTTGCATGCTTGCTGCAGACATGGTTTTCTAGCAACTGAAACCTGACACTCTCTTACATAAACTTTATAGATCCCCTGTTTTACAAATCCCTGCCTATCTCCTCATGCAAGTCTACTTTCCCACCTTCCTTTGTATTCCTGCTATTGCATCCTCTAAAATGCCAGGTGTCCTGCTCTTTTTCCAGATTCATTACTGAATGTTGTTAATGCTTTTTTGCCTCTCTGTTTCCATCTCAATGAGGAATTCATTCATATCACTTAATTCCAGCAGGCCACCTACCTTGGTGATTGTTGCCCATGATGTTCTTCACCAGAGCCAGGACTAGTTTTGGTTCCTTCATGTACCCACTAAAAACAGCCCAATTGGAACATGTTTTTTTTTTTTTTTTCCCCTGTATTTAGAGCAACACATTGTCCCAACCTAAATGCTACACCTTACTATGTTTTATGGCTGGTTACATTTCCTCTTTGTCACAGGTGGCCATGTTTGTAAAAGGAGAAGGAAAATAATTGTATGCATACTAAAATAACTGAACTGTGAAAAGAACAGCAAGTATAATCTCCATCTGTCTGTCACAGGATGGTTGAGTGTCTAGAAACACTGGAGTGTAGAGAACACAGAAAAAAAATCATATATAATAATGAAAGTTGAAAATAGAAAGAAGTCGTGCCGTCTAGATGAGGTGTTTGTAACAAGTATCAGGATGGAACTAGGGCTGACTGGAAAATACCAACAATTAGGTAAAAGGGAGAATCCAGAAATTTTTACCTTAAGTACAAAAATAGTCTAAAAATCAAAACTCAAAACATGCAGTTAGGGACTTGCTACAACTTCTACCTGGTTTTCTTGTTGGTCTGTCATTCTCTATTGCTTAGTTTATTTGTTCTATGATATGCCATGTCTACCTGATCGACTGTATATTCTATCATGAAAATCAGGCTTATGAGGACCTTTGGGGGAAATGATGAAAACCTTTAAGTTTTTGTGGAGAACTAGATATTGAAAAATAATTTCTTTGAAAAACCATAGGAAAAGAAATCTATACGTAAGCCCTAATTGAGACCAGTCTTCTACATCCTAACAGATATTGTCATTTTTGTTTTCTTCAGATGTGCCATATCGTGATAAAGGAAATAACTGGATGAAGTATTTATAAGGGGCAAGAAAAATGTTTTGGTTATGATGCCATTTGTCCAGTGCTAGCTGACTGCTGAGGCAGTGGAAATTGAAATTATTGTAATAGTTTCTGTAATTTTCTTAAATCTTAAATTAAATTAGCATCAGGATTGGCACTTCCAGACTGAGTTGATGGGTGTGATTATGGGTCCTTCTTGCCTTCTCTAGTTTCATTTATTGTTAGTTGCTATTATGTGTTCATTAAAAAGTAATTTGATAAATCGTGGGATTTTCTGCCTGTAAAACAATTATCAGAATGAAGAGTGACAGCAGTGGCTGGGGAATATGCTGAAATTTGGTAACCCTTTGTGAAGGCAAAGCAGAACACAAAAACCTTACTATTTAATAAAAAAACTATTTAGCACAACAGTACCTTCTACTCTCCAATAGTAAATGAAGCAGGATTTGAGGTATCTTCTGTATTCTAACTCTGTCTCTGCCATGGATGAACAAATGATGGCCACTTTTGTCAACATTTTTGTGAACCAGTGCTGATTAATCAGATAGGAGGACAAGTGGGCAAGATCATGACACCATGGACAGGAATTCACAATTCTCTTAGCTAGGTGAGTTCTGAGGATTGTACTGAAATAATTTTGAGGAATCTTTGACTGATTAATGTAAAAATTACAGAGGCCTGTAGGTATCCAAATATGGACTCTGAACTTCATTACAGCATGGACTTATGTGAAGCCATTCAGGACCAGGTGATTTTTAGTGGCCTTTCTGTACTTTTTGAATACCTCTATTCAATTTGCTTAAAAGGTCTCCAATCTCACATTGAGAGTGAGGACTGGTGGAGGAAGCAATGAAAGTTTGGTGAAGGGGAATGGGGGAGCCTGAGAGAAAAAGAGAGAGATTGTTCAGACAGGCAGAGAGCATATTAGCTATAACTGGGACTGTGTTTATACTGTCGTGTTAGCTTAGGATTCAAGGTCCCACTCAAAGGTTTCCTCATTGCTTACACATTAACGTTCACCCTGGCCTTTCCTGGCTGTCAGGCAGACCTTGGATCTGACCGTGAACACAGCTGCATACACACTGCAAAAGCCTAAATGATTTTGAGGTCTAAGGAAGAGTCAAAATTTATGTGGAGAGAGCTGAAAGAGGCAGGCTGATGGGGGATGAAGTGAGATAAATAATGGAGTGCTGGACAAGGAAGAGTTAACCTCAGGGAAATTCAAGAGGAAGAAGGATGGTAGCCAAGCCAGCTTGAAGGACAGAGGAGGCAGTTGTCTTCTGCAAATGTAAACTGTGGTGAGGGTTTTTGTAACGTCACTGAGATGCAGACTACCAGGAGACACTCTGCTTATAGGGTAAGCTGGTGTGAAGCATGGAGAGAGCTGCTGACAGCAGTCAGTCTCTGGCAGCCCCTCTGGCCAGCACACAGCCCTGAGCAGCACCCGCCCAAGGAGAACTGTGTTTCCCGTCAGCACAGGAAAGTAATTCTCAGCACAAAGATGCAACAATGGCAACAATCTTCTTTCATGGAGATCAAAATAAACAATTTCAGCTCATACAATAGCTCTTTAAAACAGGCAAATATTTCCTCATAATAGTTGCAGTAGAAGAAGGAATTAACATAACTCTGAGCACTCTCCAAGGACAGTGCATCCTCAGAGCCAGAGAACACACCTACGCTGAGTATGATGTGTGCTTATATGACTCAAAAATAATATTCACAGCTGCGGTGGTTTGGTTCCTCAGAGCATGCCATGAGCCTTCCTTTCACACTAGATTATTCCAGGCTGCATTGTTCTGGAGGAGAGACACTGTCTGGCTCCCTTTGGAAATGCCAGGAAGCCAGAAAATGTGCATGTGGTGCAGACTCCTACAGGATCACTCACATTCGTCTTAGAGGTGGCAGGCTTGTTGCAGTTAATTATTCCTCTCTCAAAATCTGGCTCCTCACCATCTTCATAAACCCTGAAACAAATATTAAAGTACCCTCAGGCCCTCAAGAATGCTTATACAGCAGGAATTTGGCTTCTTCCAAATGTGATTACTAAGCTTATTCATTACATTTTGCCCCTCAAAATATCAAGAAGAGAGTCCAGGTACATACTGCATACATGAATTTATTCCTGTTTGATGAGGACATGTGTTTGCCTGACCTGGAGGACTTGACATCTCTGATTAGCTTGTAATTGAAGGAACTGGTGAAGAAGCAGTTGAAAGCACAGGTGGGGAAGAAGAATTAGGAGTAGTCAAAGTTTATGTGGACTGAAGTGGACCAGCCGAGGTTAAACTGAAATAAATGATGAGAGACTGAGATACATGATAGAATACTAATTAGAAATAAGAAGATTTACAAGAATTAAGCAAGTGAAAAAGGAACAGCAATCAGATAGCCTCTGCAGACAGGGACAGGCACCATGGCTGCCTACTGAAGTCAATTGGCAGGAGAGAAAGGCTCCCTGTGGCACTTAGCACTGGGTGGCCACAGTTATGATTTCTAAGCCTCACGTGTTAGCTGAATTCTTGAATTTACAGTGGCTGAACAAGCATGCAAGTCAGAATATCCAGGAGTTTGCCTATCAGGTGCATAGGGCAAAGTCTAAAAACCAGTATAGACTGTCCTCATGTTGCAATGTTTTCCTGTACTAATTTTATTATTATTTAATGAAATGTATTACAGAAGTTCCAACAAGCCTGATTCATGGCTCAGGATGTGTGAGGTACATTAAGAATAGAAGTTTTTGTGTTCAGGATAGTCAAAATATATAACAGGAATCTGCAGAAGGAAATAAACACAAGAGACAGTGCGAGACAACATAGACACATACAACATTTATGTTGTAGGCTTAGTTATTTACAGATATGGGACATGTCATCTAAGACACCATCTTCTTCTTTCACTGTTCTGCATCTTTTACAATGGAAGGTATTAATTATAATTAATATAATAAATAACTATTCCCACCAATGTTGGAAGATACATCTTCAAAGAAAAGTCACAGTAAAAATAATATTTTTCCTTTCTGGAAACTGAAATGGCTTCAGCACAAAGACAAGTCATTAGTTAGCATTCAGTGATCCCCGAATTAATCAAATACTCCCTTTCTGCCTTACTCACCTGAAGAAGCTACACAATACACAGAAGGGGTTGTTTAAAAAGGCTTCAGATGAGACAAGAAGAATAAGAAATAGGAATAATGGTAGAAGTCCTTAGCAGAATGTAGGGATGGACCAAGGTGTGTGGTGGAAAAAAAAAAGAGACATAGTCATAAAATGAAACGTAGTCTTGGAAAGGGGACCTTAAAGATGATACTAAAGGAGATAGGACACTTTGGAGGTAATTTGGAATAGCAGAGGGAATTTTATATATGGCAAATATATTTTATATATGGCAAATACAATTAATAGTCTTTTTAAGGACCTGCATAATAATTTGATGGTGAGAGAGAAACATTTCTTCTCACTATGTGGTCATTCAAACCATGCTAACATACTGGCACCCTGTGCATGTTATGGGATTGCTTCTTAGTGAACACTGAATAATTACTCTTACCACTGGAGAGATTAATAGAATGAAAACTAAGCTTCTCTAAATGCAATCTTGATTATTAGGGCTCTGAGTGTGTTGCAGGGAATGCACTGCTCAAGTGTTCAAAAAAGTGCACAGTATGTACTGTGTTATCAGTATTTTAAAAGTTAAGAGTTTGACAGGAATTTCAGCATTAAATGTAATCCCATATGAAACACTCTCCAGGAGCTAATCTGTTGCCATTTCCTGTTTATATAACTGGATCCACCGTACAGAATTAATAAAAATGCATGGCAAATCTTGATGCACTTAGCAAAGCATATACCACTGACACATCCTTGAAAAGCCTACTGCTTTATACAACACATTTCTTTTGTCAACTTCCTCAGCTTTTGAAAGTGTCTTGTTTTGGTTCTTAGCTCAGGCACAGAGCTACATGGAGGAGGATGTACCTCTCTCATGACCAGGTCCTTGGGACAGTATTGTTGCTTCTGCACCCAGCACAGACTACAATTTTTATCCTAGTAAATCTGGGGTACCTCTGTGGAGAGTCAAAGATCTGGAAACACTGAGCAGAGATGCATCCATTTGGTGCTTTCCCCTTCAGTGTCAGAACTTCTGAGCCTCATACTGGCCACTACTGACCTGCTTCTACATCTCTCCACACGTTGAGAGGGAATTGTGGCTTCCTGTGCAGTCCTGAGTGAAGACACAAAGCCACACACAGGCTGGTGTTCCCCAGCCCCTTTTGGCGTGAGAACCACATTGCACATTCAGCAGGAGCCTGACTTGCAGTCCCTGGGAGATTTCCATGCTTTATCTTCTCAGCACACACTTTTCCTATTGGGCTGATGTCTTCTGACAACCATTTTTCCATCCAAACCAACAGGTACCTTAAGGACCTGGTCTCAGGCACGATGCAGGGGCATTTTAGATATGGATTGTATGAGCTCTCAGCTTGCTCAGCATAAGCTTATGAGCTCTGTGTCAGCACTGGCCAAGCTACATTTGTACTGGATCTGTGGCTGACTGCTGGCACTTATGTCTCCTATTTTTTCCATTACCTGTGGTATCCTGGACCTCTTTCAGTTCAGATAATGGAGTGTTAATAAAGGTCCTTTTGCTGTAATTTGCATTAAAAAGCAGACACTTTTTTAAGGATAAGACATATTTTTCCCTCATGCATTCATAAAACAGAGAAAGGGGTAAGACCCATACTTAAAAAATAATACTGAAGAATAGAAAAGGAATAACCATGGAAAAATAAACTCTGAAGTCATTTGGGAGGAAGAGAGACCAGGGCAGAAATGTTCTGTTGTAACTGTTCCATGGCACCATACAACTGGAATAAAAGGTTCTTTTAGTTAGCATTTATTGTTAATACTCAGTTGCCCAATGTTTAACTAATTCTTTCAACGAAATTTGGCAATGAGAATTCTCTCTTTTTTTTGGTGGTTCTTTTTGTTTTAATTTGAAAGGGCAAACCTCTAAAGAAGTACATGAAGAACAAGTAACTGAACTTAAAGGATGATGTGTGTCCCTGGGTGCAATGCCACTGTGACTGTTCTGGGAACTTATATGATAATGAATTTGTCTCAGATAAAGACCAGCAGATGTCCATGATTGTCTCACAAGTTTCCCATCAGATTTATTTCTAAAAACCTATTAATATATTCAAAATTTTAATTAATAATGAAAATGTTGTACTACAATTGCTTTACTTTCATGTTACAATTACAAAACAATTTAGCCTGTTAATTGCAAGTGAGAAAAGAAAGGAAAATTTTCAGCCCTGGAAGTTTTGACTAACATGATCTTGGTTTTGAAATGTGGGGAGCTGCTATCAGACACAAAGTGCTGGAGATAAAGGGACCCTGCATAACTGTGCAGATATCTGATCTTCAGAAAAGTTTTTTTTGTATTTGTTAAAGTCATCTGTCACTTAAGTAACAGGGATTAGAGCTTTATTTTGATTTCATTCCAGGAAAAAAACCAAGGATTTTTAAGCTCAGAAGCATGCCAGGTTTTCTTTAAAGTAGCCATTGGTACAAAATGAGAAGTAATACCCAGAAGTACCTACTTGGTAACACAAACTTATTTTCATTTTGGCTAGAAATTTTTGAAACAGCAAATGCTTATACACAAATTGGGATTTTACACATTGCAAAGTCTTTGGAAAGACAAGAAGAAGATGATGTCAAGCAAGTATGAAAGCAAGGTATTCACAAAGATGGTACTCTAAGAAACACACATCTTTTCTTTCACCTCTCAAAACCAGGCTGTCTTGGCAAGAAATTTACTGACTGTTTTCTGAGAGTTCATGGGATTATTTCAAAGTGCAACTTGCTTTCTTTAAAATTTTTCTCTGTTTTTTATACCTCATTAAAGCTAACATTATGGAATGGAGATTTCAGTCATCCCTACCAGCCCACCTCTTCACTTGTTATTCCATCTGTCATTGCCATTCTTTGGAGCATTAGAGCTAAAAGTAGATTAGGGCACCTTTCAGAGCTACCAGCAGAGGTAAACCCTGTAGATCTATGTAGTCCTTCAAATAGCTTTTCAAATGGCTCACAGTGATGCTGAGCTTTCTGCCTGCAGCTCACTTTTTGTCTGCCAGCACAATGTGGGTCTCTGGATTACAGCAGTTGCTGGAGTGCTGCAGGAGTCAGAAGCCCATCTGTCCTGAGGGAAGGGTGAAATGTTGTCATTGTGATTATAAATACAGTTTTGAACAATTACATGAAGTGAGGTGGGAATGGATAATGGTGATAACATGGTTAAGGGCCACAAACACAGAAGGTTTTGCTGGTGATGCCATACATGATTCCCATTTCTTTTGATTGTATGAAACTTGGTTAAAATTTCCAGGTAAGTATAAGTTCTGACTCCACACTCTCTTCTCAACACAGGCCACGCATAGCATAGGCTATAGCCCACGGCATACTGAGTAACTGTGAAAACAATTTGATTTTTTTGGATGACTTGTGTTACAATCCTCCAGTTTCTGCACTGGGGCTGCCACACTGGAAATCTCTGCTCCTTAGACCGTCCTTAATCATCACATAAACAGAAGGCAGGTAGTGGAGAAGGCAGAGATTGGAAGGCTCTAATACTCGTCACATAAAATACGGAAAAAGTCAGGTATGAACCATGTAATCTTCCTTGAAAGCAGGGTCTGGCAGTGAGATCACAAAAAGCTGGGCTCTTTTTACCCTAACAGGGGTTAACAGTACTTTGTTCTGTTTGCTCTGTTCTTTATCTTTCATGATGATTGTTTCTTCTTGATTGTATTTTTTTAAATCCTGTGAAGGGTTGAATGTTATCCCAGGTCTTATGACTACTTATTTTTGTCAGCCACAATATTTTTAGATAATGTATAATCACATTCAAATTATTTCTGCATTCA
This sequence comes from Rhipidura dahli, assembly GCA_013399225.1. Taxonomy (NCBI): domain Eukaryota; kingdom Metazoa; phylum Chordata; class Aves; order Passeriformes; family Rhipiduridae; genus Rhipidura; species Rhipidura dahli. Next base: position 567,209 of record VXAC01008450.1, read on the forward strand.
ATGGCTTTTTCTGTTTCAATAACTGTGTTTTGCACCTTACAGAGTCTGTTTTCCAACTCTCTGGACATCCCTGGATTTGATGGCACACCATTTAGATAACTGCATAATCATTCCACATCTCACTGTGATGGCAAGCCTCTGGAAATTCTGAGTCAGGTCCGCCTGCAGGATTAATGCAGGAAAGAGCTACCAGGAAACAGAAAAACATCTACCATCCATCTCCTGAATGCTGCCTAGCACCTTGTCCTTTTGGAGAGAGAAGACAATGAGTTAAAACCCGAGTTCCACGTCAATTGCCACCAGTGCAGCTCTACCGGAGGTGACTCATCTCCATTTCTACAACTGATGATGATCCAGCCAGATGTGATGGCCCAGGTTCTCGTTTCAGTCAAGGGTATTACAGGACAGAATGGGGCAAAGTGTCCAGGACTTAATTAGGAATAATTCCCTAGCTGCCAAAGGATTGTCTGGAGCCAATGCTGGGAGACCGTGTAACAGTCCCTTACAGCATTTCTCATGCTGTTTCTCATGCTGCAAAAGTCAGATAGTGATTTTTTTTTTTTTTTTACCTTCAAAGAAATGGGCAAGAAATTAAAGGTTTGCTCAATACTGTACTAATTTTGCACGTATGTGTGTAATGGGAATTATCTCTAATAATTGCAGACAAATAGGGAATGCCTACGTCAGTATATTAACCATCAACAAATGAGAAGTGACAGTGGATATATTGTTGGCTGCTCCACACATTTCTGAACAACATTGCTATAGTTAAGACTGGAAACATTTAGGACAAAAGGGCAAGCACTTTTGGTGGGAAAGCATCTCTAGAATTTTATTTGCTCTTTAAATAGTCTTTTGAATAACTTTATAGATCACTACTTTTAGTGTAGGTTAGTTATTCAATTAGAAGATAAAGACAAAGAAGAATCCTGTTTATAACTCTTAATCTACTGAAGTCATTATCTATCTAGCAGTCCTGAGAGAATACTCAACATATTGAACTGATTTGTGCATGCTTCATTAGCTCTTTATATCTTAACTGCATATAATCATTCCCAGCTCTGTCACGGTTATCATGGTGGAATTTCCACTGAAGTCGATGAACTCTGAGTGTAAATTGACTGCAAAACAGTGACTGGGACAAATTCCCTTGTTATCTGAAACCTTTGAAATGCCACTGGCTTGAGTGGAATTGCTGGAGACATGACTAAATTTGGTTTAATTTTCTGGTATTTATTCAAGTTAGTGCCTTGAAGACCTGGATTTCTCTCATTTAATTTTAATATTTTGAGCTGAACTTGACAAATAATGATAAAAATAGTGCCTTTAGGGTTTGATTGAGAAATATTTTTGTGACAGCTTGAAAGATGTCTGTTAGAATCAGCAAGCCCTTGACTGAGCTTTTAGTGGCCTTAGCGGAAAGGTAATTGAAAAAATCAGCTAATAGGGTGCATGAAAAATGGTTATTTTTTCATGGATTTTAAAAAGTACAGCTGCAAGTTTATTGCATTCAGATTTGTGCAAAATACAGCCATTTAAAATACAGATGAGATTAAAAAATGCAATTTTGTTTCATTCAGTCTTCCGGCCACATTTTCTGACCTTTTCTCTACAGGGAAAAAGTTAAATAAGGGAAGGAAGGAGAGACTTGGAGAAATCAAGAATGTGGCCAAGCAATCCAGAACATGCCAGCCCATGCTGAATATGGGGATCTGCACTTCCACCTGAGATATAAGAAGACCCACTGATTTCCCTCTAAAGAAAGTTCAACAGTTATTCAAGAAGGACTGTGGATTACCTTGTGGTATCCCCAATTTTTCAGATTCTGGTAAGAAAACAATCCTTTTTTTTTTTTTTTTAACTAGATCTGTAAGACCATTAGAAACCAACTTTATTATAAAGAGGAAGTGAATTTAGCAGATTTTTGTGTGTGCCTGTGTGTATGTCTGTTCCCTCTTCCTCTCATGCATAGAAGAGTCTGCTTTTTGACTTCCACAGATCTTCACTGTGGAATTAATTTGATTTCCACTTTGATTTTGTATCTTATCTGCACATAACTTTTGTTCACCTGACTTTGGTGATGCTGCAATTTCAGGGTTATTGACCCAGACGGGAACAGTGATAAGAGGATGCCACATTCATTCAGTTCATTGTGTTCCAAGCAGGATGCTGACTAACTTAGTTGCATACTAATAATTCTACCATCCTTTACTAAAAATCTTTCTTTTTATGCTCAGAAGACCTGAAAAATTCCACCACACTTCATTATTTGGGGAGATCTGTAGAGGCTTTCTGGAGAGTTAAGTCACTTGCCATGGCCCCTGATTTCCCAGCCATATCTGAGCAGGAGCACGGTACCAGGGAGGACCAACTGCTTACAAAAGGCTTTGCAAAATGTCAGTAGTCGGAGAAAAATCAAGATTTTCTCAGCATCAACACATCTTTTTATAGGCTTCTATTGCCATAAAAGGTCTCCAGCTTGTTCTAATTATGCTGCATGTTTCTAGGTGCACAGAATGATTGTAGTTAGAGGCTGACAGTTCTGTGTTCTTTTTTACAAGCAATGTTAAAGTGCTATTCCCGCTCTCTGAAAGTAACGAACTGTACCGCAACCTTAGCAAAATTTGCAGGGTAAAAGCACTCTACATTATTAATACTACTTCCTAAAACTCCCCTGAGGTTTCCCATGCACAGGCTGACTTAGCCCAAACCCAGCTGGACCTGTGGTATGTCATGAGATCACAGCGTTCATTTCTTGGACTGCAGTTGCCAGTTAGGAACATTTCAGCATTGCAGTTGTGAATACATTTCTTAGGAGTCATAATTTAGATTTTAAATACGTGTCAGTCTGAAACTTGGCATAGGTGCAACTTTTGGTTTTAAAGGGAAGAAAGGTCTTCAGGTAATCAGCTCTTTTTGAAGTTTTGCGAATTTTTGTCGAAATTCTTGCTTTAGTAATAGAAAAGACAGTCATTAATTATTACAGTCATTATTACAAGCTCTTTCTGTGGAAGATGTGGTGTGCTAGCAATCAAGAAAATCTGAAAAGCAGAATCATTAAATGAAATGCAAAGGCACTCACCTGTTTTTTGTATTTTCATTGTGTTTGCATGTTATGCCACATGAGGTATTTATAACAATCCTTGTACCATATCCAAGGTATATATTCCCATGACAGATTTTCCTTGTGCTTAGGGTGGAAGTATGAGGGGCTCCACTATGCTCTGCTCTACTAAATGATGCAATGAGGCCTATAATGCTGTAATGCCGAGGTTCCCCTCCCTTTTCTGCTCTGAACTGAAACTGAGAAGAGAAAATCAGGTGTCTAGATGAGTCCTCTTTTAGCAGGAGCTCCCATTTGAAATTGCGAGTAAACCACATAAAGTATTTAACTTAACTGAATTCCTACAGCTAAGCTGTCATTGTTGCAATGTATTTTCTTTTTTTATTTGAAATGTGGACAGTGTACCCAGGCACAGCGAAGAAGGGGAGCACAGGATAACACATGGAATTTTTCGTTCAAGACGAGGCAGCACTGGTATATTTCACAGCAGAAAGTATCCCTAAACTTATTGTTAAATCCTTGGTGACTGCTGAGTGTTAGAAGAGCTCTTTTCCCTTTACATTTGATCCAGCCATCAGCTGGATCTGTCCCACTGAGGGCAGCTTCTTTCTCCCTACTGTGAGAGTGTCCTTGATTGATTCAGGGTCACATGGAGATAGAGTGTGCTGCTGAAAAATCTGAAACATAACTCTGTATCCGTGTTGCCCAGCAGGGTTCAAGTTACAAAAGCCAGTATGCATGCACTAAGTAGGTGACACTCTTAGGTCAGGTCAGGCCCGTTGATTATCTTGGAGGAAAAGACACAGATTTTGCCAGCATTAATGCTACCGGCTCCCTGATCCAGACCTCTCTCTGTTAACCTTTCCCCCTCCTCCTCCTGACACCTGAGGCTAGCAGGCACCTCACCTGCTCAGGGAAGCCAGGGTACCTCTGTTGTTCCAGCTTCATCCCAGAGAAGTTAATTCTTGTTTACACTTGGAAATGAGATGGGATTAACTGCATGGTGTGAAGTGAGTGTGCAACAGTTGCTTCAGAATAAATCCATGTGTGTGTAACCCTAATCTGTTCCAGATGGGGACATCCCTAGGCAGCTGAAGTAGTGAGCTCTCTTGAAAGGTCCCCTCTGTGCCACCTCTCTGGAGCAGAATTGCAAAGGTCCACACTGGTCAGCTTTTGCCAAGCTGAAGATTTCCTACTTGTTCATCCTATTTGCTTTTTTTTTTTCTCTTAGCCAATTTCTTATCTCTAAGCATACTTTGCCTTGTACTACATGATCTCTTAATTTCCTCTAGAGCCTCTTGGGAGGGACTTGGTCAAAGGCTATTAAAAAATTCAAAGAGTTATACCATCCTTCTCTCCTATCTGCTATTATTTTAACATATCCAAAGTAGTCTACTGTGTTGGGACTAGGAGCTGGGGTAAAAAAATGGAATTGGCAGTGCCACTGAGCACTACTCTGTGGTGCCCTACAGAGCAATAGCTTTAGTAATACTTATTTAATGCCAGGTTTTGGATTTAGTTAATTAATGATAAAAGAATTTTTTATATCTTTCCCAGTTTTGTGTCCTGGTGGCAATCTTGGTTTGACATTTTCCTTAAATGGGTCAAAAATTACTTGAACAGGGTGACTGCTAGAATGAAAAAAAGATAGCTTTTTAAAAGCAAACCTCAAGAACATTTTTCTTTCTTCCAAGCAGAATTTAATGCCACCTTTATAGCAAATTACACATTTTTCCATTCCATTTTGTCTTACATATTTCTTTTTTTCTCTTTCTTTTTTCTTTTTTTTTTTTTTGTGTGTGTGTTAAAGCACTGAGGCCCATAAATGAGGAGAAGATAATGGTTTGCAATCAATGCCCATGGACCAGAGAGCTAATCTGAACTTAACTAAAAAGTCAATATTTAGCTGTACCTTATCAGTGGAGAAATGTCAAACACAGAGATAGACATGAACAAATTTCCAACTGATTTCTCTTTCTTATGCCTCAGCATTCAAAGATTCATGGAAGAGTTTCAACATCAGATAACACAAAACTGCCGTTGAGAAAAAAACACATAACAAATGACAAACTTGTGGCTGCAGAGACTGGAGTTTATGAAACGAAAACACACGTCAAAAATTCATTCTAATCTCTTCTTGCACATTCCATTGGTCACCTTCCAGTCTGTGTGATGGCAGCAGTTGATAGTTAAACACTGCAGGCAGTCTTTAAGAGATAGCAGCAGGAAATGTTTTCTCTCTGAGTGAAGTCATAATTTGCTGCCACCCAAAACAAAATTGACATAAATCATTTTGAATTCTAAAATTGCTAAGGATTTTAATACACATGTGAGGTACTGGCTGGGTACTGTGCTTTTTAGCAAGAACAAATTTTGCAGCAAACAATTTGGTAATTAATATTTTGTTTGGTACCTTATGTATCAGCTCACAATGGACACAATTTCTACTGCAATTCATTTAGCTGTCTTGATTTTTGTGAAGAAACATGGAAACACCAGCAAAGAATTTAACGCTTGGCTAGAAATCAGGACTGCTTTGTTTTTTTCCATTGGCATTCACTTCATGAATGATCTTTTAATTTTAAGACATGACCCACATGTCTCAAACAAGCGAAGGGCTTCCCAGACTAGAGGGTAAAACACTGTTTTTAAGAACGGCCATAATCCAAGAATGCACTGGGTTTGTTTGGGTAATTCCAGTATCTGTGTATGCTGCTCTTTGTGGATGGGAGGGAGGGGGTGGGAGGCAAAGCTACAGTTCTGCTGCTTTATGTTCTTCTTCAGAAATCTCCTTAGGAAAAAAAGGCCTGTTGGACTACAAAATGTTACTAAAAATGCTGGTAAGAGTAAATCCAACAGGGAGTAAAAATAACTGCATGATGAGCACTTACTAAAGCTTAAACATAACAGGAGCAAGACTGTGAGGGACTCCTCAGGATTGAAACAGTGATGGAAAAACTCCAGAAAATAACAGCTATATTGGAATCCTCAGAGCTGGAGTTCACTTATACACCAAACACACACATTCTGTTTAGGATTGCACCACTGTTCTGAACATTTCTAAAGGAGCACTGACATCACGAGACATCCCAAGGTTCCCAGGTATTTCTTAATTTTAAAATTATGGATGAATGCCTGCCATAATTCAAACATTAACTTTTACATTGCAGATGTTTCTTAATGAACAATTAATATTCAGGATGAGATTAATATGGGGAAAAAAAGACAGTGAAGCATCTTGATAAAGTTTTCAGCAATGTTTGTGGAAATACTTCACTACTGAGTCCATTTCTCCTGAAATGGAAAGCATTTGAGATTACCAGTGTGTGTATGTGCACTTCATCTTGGAAATGTAGAGAGTTTATATATTGCTGCTTCTCTACTGCATAAGGTATTTATGCTTTGGTACCTACACATAGCAGAGCCAAAACCTGAATTAACTTGTTGGACAAATAGGGGTTATATTAAAATTAAACAGTTTAAATGTAAATTAACATTGACATTTTCATCAGAACTGAATATAAGATAAATATTTTATAAATTAATAAGAACACTGCATTATTTTCTCAGCTTGATCACTCCAATGACAAAGTTTTATGAGCACTAAATGACATTCTTTGCTGCTTGGGACCACTGTTCTTTTATGTCCAGTTCATGAGGAGCCTGCAGAAAGATTGTTACACTGGTTGCACTGCAGTTCGCAGTACTTTCAAGATAGCAAAAAAAGCCTTTATAGTTCTGAAGAGTATGCTCTCTTTATCTCAGGAAAAATATTACCTGCAAATGATGCTAATGTTTATTATCACACCTTGGTTCCATTGGACATTTTAGAAAGTTTAGAATCCTATGGCTCAGGCGTGGGCAGTAAGGTGCCATTCTCAAGGATGAGTGCAGGATTTTTGGAAAAAGCAGGCAGAGAAGAAGAGGAAAGGTTTTGCTCCATATAAAGGAGCTTTTTTTCTGTACAGAGCTCCAGTGAGAGCAGAGAAGTGTCTGCACACACTCTCTGGGTCAAAATCCAAGGGGAGGGTAACGCTGCTCATGCTATGGAGGGGTCTGATATGGGCTGCTGATCCTGCCCTGTATCCTTACACTATTCTCTCTGCTAAAAACCTACACCATCACCCTTACACCTGTACATTTAGTAGTCATAAGACCATTAGAAGGCAAACTAAATTCAGAAATTACCAGGTTTTCCCAACTGCCTGTAGAAATAGTGTAATTCTTATATCGAGGGAGCAAAATGTGTGGCTGAGCTTTTTCTGTTGACCCTGGAGTCTCCCAGTGACTTATTTCAGAGAAGGCTGCCATCACATTCATCACGAGATGACAATCTGTATCAAAGGGTGGGAAAGGTTGCTCAATCAAAAATGGGAAGAGCCTCCATCCCTCCATCTGGACTGGCTTTAGCTGCACTGGGGAAACACAAACAGAGTGGAAGAGGTTATCAGATAGGTGTCTGCCTGACATATCTGCAGAGATTTCTTTTCTACACAGATGTCAATTAAGGAAGTTCAGATTTACAAATTGTATAAGGGTCAACTTATTGTTTTTCCCCTAAGCTAAAAAGTTGGTCATTTAATGTGAGCCAAAGATTTGGAAAATTTTCTTTTGATAACTAGTTGCAGTCCTGCTATAGGAATATGTTAAACAGGTAGATTTAACATATTGCTTTCTTCCTTTACTGATCCAGATTGTTTCGCAGTTGAAGTGCAAATGAAAGAATTGGAAAATATTATCTGTGGATTTTTGCCTATTGAGAAATGGACAAATTAAGGTCCAATAAATCATATTTTGAAATTCTATATAATTTAAATGCAGAATTTCACTCATTTAGAACTTCACTATGTTTCCTCATCTGGCTGGATTTATTTTATAGAAAGGCATTCTGTTTTGATTTCCAGACACCACGAAATGGAGAATAATTCATTTTTCTTGGCAGATTTTTCCAAGGAGTAATCACCCATAGCTCTTAAGATATGTTTCCTCTTCCTAGTTCTGTTTCAACCATTGGTCTTTGATTCACTTTTTTTTGGTAGGCTAAGGAGCACATTATTAACATCTGGTAAGTACTTAGAGGAGAGTGTTGGGTAACTCCTGCATCTTTCTTTTGACAAGCCAAAGAGATGAACTTCTTTAAAACATTCTCAACAAGGTATTCATTTGAAGTCTGAAGTTATTTTTGTGGCTTCTCGTTGTAACAACTCCAAATTTCAACACCCTTTTTCTAATGTAGATACCAGAAATGAACTTGATATTCCACAACTGATCTTGACAGAGCTGCCCATAAAGGCAGAATGTTTTTCTGCTCTCAGCTCTTCTTTTTTCTTTATCCAGGGCTCACACAGCCCTTTGGATGCTGCTTTGTACAGACTCCTCATGTTTACCCTGTAATCAATCATAACTTACAAATATGTAGCCACTGCCTCCCAAAGGTCTCATCCCCTCCAAGTACAACCTCTGCTCTCTGTTGCTAGCTCCATGACTCCCTGACTGCTCAGAAAAAGCCTGAACAAGTGGTCTGGGGGAGTGCCACAGTTGCCTGCTCGGGCACGTGCAGACCAAGGCTCTCCATGGACGGGGCTCGAGGCTGGGCAGGGCAGGGCGCGGGGAGCTGATCCGGCTGCAGCTTCACTGGGGCAGGGACTGGTGGTCCCGGGGGGTTAAATGGGGTCCTGGGCTGGGGAGGAGGGGGGCCCCTGGGTGCTGGAGTGGGTAAGTCAGGCCTGTTGGTACCCAGAGGAAAGAGTTTGTCCGGCTCTTACGTGTCTCTGTCTGGGTGTGGAGATAGGACATGGTGGAGGTGGGCTGCAGCTCCGGCCAGGCACAGCCCCTCTCACCCTGTTTGCCTGAACCAGGCTGACACTGAGGCTCCCTCTGGACACCTCCACTGAGTGCACTGCAGCCTGACTGCTGTTCTCTCTGCCTTGCTCTCCTCACTGGCCTTACACAATGTCAGCTTTAACAACCTTTACTGAGGGGACCCACTCCAGCCAGCCTCACACAGGCAAGATATTTATGGCTTACTCCTGAATAACTTGTGGCTTTTCAAATTTTCCCTTAAGGAGCCTCCAGAAAGCAGATACCATCCGGTGTTTTTCTTTTGTAATGATTGCCTGCTTTTGCCATTTAGAAAGTTTTCATTGTCTCTGACTTTTATCTTTTCTACAGCAAAATAAATGGATTTGTTCTGTTCCTGCCCCTTCTGTACTCAGAGAGCAGTTGTCTTTTTGAAAGGCTGTTCTCCTGCCTCTCATAGTTCTCCGTGTCTTAGACAAATATGGCAAAATTCTTTTAATAATCCCAGAAAAATCATACTTTCTAAGTATCTTATTCTTTTTTCTTCTCCTGTCTTTTNTTTTTTTTTTTTTTTTTTTTTTTTTTGGTTGAAATGGAGTGCCCCAACAGGTTCCTATACCATAATAGTGATTTTACCAGCTCCAGCTAAAACAATTAGCACTTAGACCTTGCATATGACACTTCTATTAATACTTAAACAGAATTTAAGTAGCAATCGCCTTAAATATGAGGGTTCCTGAGGTAAGATATGAATATAATAACTACATAGATAGCTCTACTCTGGAGTCAAGTGCATTTTATGCCGTTTGCTCCCTTAGAAAACACAGTGAAGGAACTCTCTGTTACATTAATTGGGCAGAACAGTGCACCAAATTAAGGAATGGGAACCAAGTTCTTAAACATTTTTGTCTTTCATTATTTCTGTCTTAGTGTAGCTTTTTCTTTACAAATGCATATGTAGGCTTCATTGTCTGCTTTGCATCATTCAGCTGTCTGACTTGGTATGCTCTAGGTCAGGTCACATATACATAATTTCTGAGCATTGAAATTATTTTGGATCAAGTGAAATAACCTTGACTTATCACTAAAAAGAATAATTATCAGGAATGTCTGCTTTTAACTCTACTGTTATGTGCTGCAAATAAATTCTTGTGTGAGTGAGACAATAAGCAGGGTAATTTCTGAGTGACAAAACAAGCAATACAAGCCGTAGTTAGTGCGAAACTTTGTCAACTCATCATGCTTATCATGAGTCACATAGGCAATAACAAGCAATCAATCACTGGCATGGGACAACTGAAAATGATATTCTAGAACATTTCTTGCAAATAGGTCATATTTCAAGATGCTGGCTCCCAGCTATTTTTTTGTGCACGTTTTGGATTATTCGTTGAACACAAGCCAGATATAAAATATAGTAAAAGGCATGATAGATTTAACTTTGACAGATGATGTCTTTTCTTCTGTTCAAACATCATCAGTCAGGACTAACATGGGGTTCCAGTATTACCATACAGCCCTCAGTGAACCAAAGCACACGTTTCATGGAAAAAGTATGCTTCATTTCTAAAAACTACTGTTAATACTCAAACTAAAAGAAAAAGAAAATCTCTGATAGATATTTACACCCAGTAAATGACCTTCTTTATCCTCTTTGAGTTTTTTGAGGCAACATATTTCTCCAGTGAGAAGATACTTTGACAGTAATATTCATTCTTTTAAAAAGCACTGATGTGATGCCAAATATGAGATGAAGTCCAAAGAAGAAATGCAATTATTTATCTTGTTGCAAAACTCCTCGTGATTCTTCTGTTAAGCACTAAAACTACATTAATGAAGTGAACCTTAATTTTTGACCATTTAATATATTTTAAAAGGACTTTGTTCCTAAAGTGATGCAAATTTTCTTGGGGCCAAGGATTACATGTAAAGAGAATGGAAAAAAAGTGGTTGAGGAATGCAACTTGAGGTTCATAACTGAAATCCATTAACAGAATGCTACTAGTTTGGGGTGAAACAGAGTTATCTGAAGAAGAGTTAGACACATTTTTTATGTTAAGTTAGATCTTCTGTTAAGGTAATTGCAATCCTGGTTGTTGAACAGTTGCAGTTAGCAAACATATTTTTGTCTGGACAATCTAAATAACCTGTCTGTGGAGGAAAATGAAAGGGTAACTTTTCCAAATAAATTTATTGTGATTGTTTGCTGACAGGCCTTACTCTGAAGAAAAAAAAGAATCAGATGCCACCACTGAATTTGATAAGCCCTCTGTATGAGAAACCTTTTCTCTTTAACACATCAGATAATCAATCCTGTTTGAAACCATTCAAATTTAGGACAAATTCCATTCTGGATGTGAATTTTGTAATCTGGGACTGTCTCCAGCTATTTATAAACGTTATGTTTTTCAGCTACATGAACACAGCTCAATTGTTATCCCTGTGTTTCATAGACAGATCCAATGTCTTTCACTAGACCAAATGATACAGCTATTTAGATAAGAAAAATGAGAAAATCTTCAAATGAATCAGATTATAATTACCCATAATAAGAGGAAAGCAAAAGGCGAATGATGAAACCACAATCTTCACAGGATGTTTAAGAAATAGATTTATCTATAAATGTTCTGTAGGTTACCAGAGACCAAAGCAGTAGCTCCTTCTGCTGCATGGAGATTGATTTCCTGTCATGTGAAGGTTCAGTCCACAGTGAGCAAAGTCCAATAACTCTTACATGTCACATACCCTCAGCATCATGTACCCTGGCAGACTCTACAGCCTTGATCTTCTGGGAACTCTGAGAAGATCATGATAACAACTCAACTTCCAGAATGGAGAAATATGGAGGGAGAAGTGATTGAATGGCAGACATTCTCTAATGCAAGGAGGGGATACAGCTTTGTGCTCTTGCTTGTGTCTTTCCAGTGTGTTCCCTTGGCAATTGGTAGAGAGAAATCCCTTTCCTGGGACAAGGTTTTGTTTCCCTTTGCAGTCAGAGATGTAGCAAAAAAGTGCAATGTGAGGAACCATTTTGGGCTAGAATGGTGAGGGGAATGATTGCATTGGGGTCAAGGTGACACATTTACCTCTGACTTTAGATAGCAAATGAGTTTGAATGGCAAGAATCAATGTGGTACAGGAGACAGAGAGATGAAGGAAAAATATTTAAGGTTCAGTTATTCATGGGGAGTGGACACAATATTAAAAGTTCAGTCCCAGGTATAGAAGGATCATCAATGTCATAGTGAAAAAAAAGAAAACCACCTGAAGTAGAATGGAATTTTATGACATTTTGCAGCATGTATTTGGAACAGGGACTCACTGTAAGATATGCATATTCCTATACAAAACCAAACCAAATTAAAAGAATACATACATGTACTATGCTTGCATTAGACTGACTTTGAAAAGTAGGGAGGAAATAAGGGGAAAAGAATAAATCATTAAAAATATTAAATTAAAAATATTCTATAATGAAAAGTTGGAGAATGTAAGTTTCCAGAACAGGCTTTAAGGGCTCTAAACGGAATATGTCAAAGTAGCAGAAACATACACATCCCTAAGCAAAAAAGAAAGCAAGATATACACTCCTAACTTCTTCCATGATAAAACTGCAATGCTGATTACTCAGCTTCAGAAAATGGAACATCAGTCCACAGAAAGACACCTAAGTGCTGAGAGACAATGTTATATTCTGGAAAACAAGAAAGATGCAAACAAGTTTGTCAGGAGAAAAAAAAAAACAAGAAATAATTCTTTAGCAAAGACAGGAAGACAGGAAGACTGTGAACTTTTATCAAAACAGACAATGCCTCTTGCTGCCTTCCTTATCAGCAAAAGTGGGAACCACCATCTTCTTAGGCACATTGACATGTTGATTTTGAGAATCGAATGAGCAGAAAAGGAACTGTTATAGCTGCTATAGCACTGAAATGAAAACATCGTTAAAATTAAACAGGCCATCTAAGTTCTTTTCTGCAAAGCTGTTCTCCAGAACCCCAGTCTGTACTGGAACATGGGATTGTCCTTTCCCAGGTGCATGCAGGAGTTTTCACTTGTGTTGGTTTCACCAACCATAAACTGGTTTGGGAAATCATCAAATTTATTCCAAGAGGCTCATACAATGGCAAAACAAATAGAAGGACATGGTTATAAATCACTGAAAATATGTAAATATATAAATTTTCAGCATAAGTGTGGCAAGGTCAGTCATGTTTTCTGTGTGCAGTTATGTTCTACAGCACCTTGAGTCAGATTAAAGGAACCTCCTAGGCAGACTCTTACAGCCTTTTCATGAGATCACTCATAACTTGCTAGGAAAATAAAATTAATCATAAAATGAGAAGAATAGCTGTGTTCTTAGAAGGTGGATAGCATGAGAAAGATGGGAAACACAGTACATTTTCAACAATATGAACGGTTATTGACCTGAGCATTTTGCCTCTAATGAGATTGTATTGGTTAAAACCCTTTTACAACAATTTGGGAAGGAGAATGGCAACCTGAGACAATTTTCATATGACACAAAATTGCTTAATTTGGCAGGATTATGGAAGACTCTGGAAAAGTCACAACAAAACTAAATTGGCAGTATCATGGCAGACAGTTCCATAAAGCCAACAGCAAGATTGCACAGACTGAAAAGCATAAATTCTTTTAGGCTTTGTGCATAAGGTTGGGCTCTAATTCATCGTGTCTTTGTATCGCAAAAGAACACTTGGAGTGTGTGCTAAGGCACCATTAGAAGTTTCTGTATTTTGAAAAAGGCCTTCCTGTGGTAAATTGTATTAATTTCTGATTTAAAAAAAAATCAAAAGAGACATAAGTAGATTGAAGATGGAAGGGTTTTATATGTAGGGAAAAAGGGTTATTAGAAAGACAGAAGGCCCCACAGAAACAAAAAATAGTGGTCTTGTAAAAATAACTAATGAAAAAAAAAGAAAGTTATTTAGTAAAAACCAATTCAACTAAGTGTAGCAAATAGAGTAATTATGTATAAGGATACCCTAAAACAATTAACAAGCAGAGCTTGTATTGGGTGCTAAAAGTACAAGAGCAGAGCTGCAGGATAAAGGACAAATACAGGAAATACAAAAGCTTAAAGAAAATATGTTGCATTAACAAGTAAATGACCTATGGAAACATGTTCTGCTGGGTGTTGCTGGGAAACACTAAAATAATTTAAAAATATTTACAGGAATAAGACAAAAAATGGTAAGTGTAGAGGATAGAAACTATGAATCTTTTTAATGTCACATTTAGATGTGTTCATCAGCCACTGAACTCAGCAGAGCCTGGGAAGCCATATGTCCTGTGTTCAGAGATTTTGACCAGCTGTTTTCTAGGGACTTTAAGTGAGAGATAAGCTGCTTTGTAAATCTCCCACTTCTGAATCTTTATTTGAAGCTTTTGGTCCTGACAGAATCAGAATAGTGAGTGTGGGCTAGGTAAGTCTAGGTCTGATCCAGCAGCATTTATGTTCCTCTTTTGCAGTTGCCAACAGAAGGGATCGAAAACGTGATGGAGAAACTGACATAGAGACTGCTGTGCCCTTGAGACAGCATATAAATGGAGGTGTGGTAATTTAAGGCTAAGAATATCTCAGCAAGGTGGGATAAAGCCTGATAATGGTGACACCTGACACAAATGTCTCCAGCACCTGCAAAACACAAATTTATGCAATTGTAAACTGGGATTCCCCAAATCACCTTGCCCAAGTGTAAGGGCAAAAAAAAAAAAAAAGAAAAAAAGAACTGGGTGATAGTACTGCAGAGGGAGGATAGGCAAATAACCAAACAGATCTTTTTCCTTTCAATTTTGACGATGACAGAAGTCAGTTCAAGGAGAAAGCCAAACATCACCTGCAATGCTCCTTCTGTGTCATGGCATTGCTGCAGAATCTTTGTACTGAGAGACTTTTGCTGTGCAAATGCACCACAGGTTGAGCAAAGTACATGGTGTCACCTCTCTAGATTCTGTTTGGACTCACACATTTTTTAAAATGCATTTTTATGGCTCCATCCCCTACAGATTTCTTCAAATAACCAAAAAAAAAAAAAAAAAAGAGAAAGAAACATCAAATAAAAAGTAGAAACATTTTGCACATAAAAGCATTTGAAATTTACTTCACTTTTGGAGCAGGGTAAAATACAGTTTATCAGTATGATATAGTGCAGAAAGCAGAGGTGTCACATGACATGCAGCAATTCTGGTGGATGTCATTTGTGGGACACCTATAATGACACCTTTTTTTTCAAGAAATGTGTATTTTTTGAAACACAGGCACATGTACAAATAAATATAATAAAAATTGTTTAAAAGTGTTTCAAACCCTTGCAATTCTGTATAAAAATCACCACACTAAGGGACAGGATTTAATAAAACCCAGTTGTCAGGATTTCAGGTGGGTAATTGACAGAGAGAATAAATTTTGGACACTCCATTTCTTTACAGACTTCTGCTGTCTAAATGATGTGACCTGTATCCGGAAAGAAGCCTTGGGCCAAAGCCACACCCATTACCGAGTCTGTATTTAATTTCAAGGCCAAATTTTCCATTTTAATCCAGTTTTCAGGATAATGTTTCTTTCTTCATGCCAAAATAAAGTGTTTCTATTTTTTCATCATCACAGGTTCACCCAGATCTAGAGGTGAAACAGTTTTCAGCAGCAGAGAAAACTTACAAATGGTACTGTTCCATATAATACTTTCTCTGGTATTGCAAAGATCTAGGGTGTGCTTCCAAGCACACTGCCTTTATCATATATGCTTTGTACAACTTCTTAACTTAAGCTAATAATTCAGTGATAATTAGACAGCTAGACCATTTTGGTTCACCTAAATCAAATTTCACATATGTTGTGACTCTCATCAAAGTGTCAGTCAATTAATTAGGAACAGAACTCACCTGCCTGGGATATAACCACCTCTCTTGAAAAGCAAGAGGGACCCCTCAAACTCATCTTGCAAAGACTGTGTGCTGGGCAGCATCAGTTTCTGCAGCTTCCTACTTGGATGTCTTACAGTGTTATTTATTATTCTAATCAAGCTGGGGGGAAGTGAGACATCCTTGGTATGCCCCAAAGACAGAAAAGGCTCAACATACATTTTTAAGGGAAAAACATTTATATGGTGGCATTCTGCTGTGGTGCTAAGTGCATCTTGTGTGTTATAACATCTGTGAAGATGCTGAAATAGTTGCTTTTGTTAATCCATACAAGACTCTTGTCATTTTTAGCTGGGTAACACGCAACAAAGAAATGTTGCTATGAGAATGCATGTTATGCTACTAACAGATTTTCAAATGTTATAATCTACTGAGATTAATTCAGAAACAATTTAAAAATTTTCTTTATTATTCACTTCCTTCATGGTACTTCATTGAGGCCAGATGGATTCAGAAAAAAATAGTTAATTTTGTTTCATTCATCATGATTTGTTGGCACACCTTTGTGCAGTGGTGCCCAGGTTAGTTTTTCATCAACATCCATCCACCTTGAAGCAAGAAGATAAACTGATTCATCTGTATTTCATATAAATCCTATATACATTCCAAAACATTAGACAAAAAGGTCTATATATGTAGCTTAACATTTTGTTTAGCAAGTCATTTATTATTTCTATGTAAAAGATTCCCTGATTAATATTTGCATGCTTGTTTGCCTTTTAATGTTGTGGAGCTTCACTGAAAGGCTGTTCCAGTATTGAAGCACCAGAGCTGTAAGTAATGCAAAACTACTTTGAATCTGGGGTAAGAAAAGGTAATAATCTTCTTAAGGCAGAGATATGGAGTGACTTGCCCAGAACAGAATGGGAAAAAGGTGATGGCATGTTTCGGATGTAAGATCTGCTGCTGGATTCCCCTGCAGCCACATCTTTTCACCAGAGGGCCAGATATCTGCAGAATAGGGAACCTTTCATCTTTATCTCTTTCTTCTGAGCCCATCAAGATCTCCCCAAGTATAATTTGGGTACATCTGGGTGGCTGGAGGTTTTTAGAGGGAAACATGTCTGGCAAACTCTCAGGAGGAAATTATTCACTAGGAATTGGTGAATTGGCATCAGTCCCCTGGCACTGGGGGAGTGTTGTGGGAAACTGGGTTCTAGCTGCATTCTACTTCTGTAGGAAAAAGAGGAATCTGAAAAGCAGCATGCATTGCAGAAGAAGAAAGTAATAAGTATATGTATTTTTCCAGCTTTCTTACACAGATTTTTGGGGTCCATGGCACTGGGAGATGACCATGATGCTTCTGCAAAAGTGAGAGATAGCAAATAGCTTGCTCCCCTAGGGGGATTGTTACAGGAATGAATCAGATCTGAGCTCTAGGGTCTAAGGGATGTTTTAACCATGTTTGTGGAGCAGTAGGAGCAGGAAGGTAAGTTGCTCCCAGCTAGGGTGGGAAGCAGGGAAGCAAGCCAGGGGCAGCTTTGTTCTTCTCCTGGCTTAATAAACTATGGAGATCTGAAATGAGAGCACAGTGTCTCATCTACAATGTGCTAAACCACTAAATGACTGAGTCAAACTTCACTGGATACTTTTTGGCTAAGAGTAAAAAACCAAGGCTCCTGAGCTAAGTGCTTCCCTGCCGAGCTGTAGCTAAGGTGAACGTTCACAGGAGCTGTTTATTTACTGCATAATGTAAAGAAGGCATTTTGAGGCCCTTAGTGACAGCCCCACCACTGGGTCCCCCAAGACAGCTGCTCTGCTTGCTGCTCAAAAGACTGTCCTAGGGATCATACTGGAGGCTTTGCACAGAAATCAGCTTTGCTTCTCCACTTGGTCGCAAGCATTTTAACAAGATTCATCTGTGCAGTTGCAGGAGCACAGCTCTCTTCAGACTTCTAAGAAGAGCTCTCGTTCCTGGCACAACATAACAGTTCAGAAATCCCTTTCTGTTTTCTGATGATGGTTTTGATTCCCAGCTAAATTGCAATTACACAGGAAATCCAAATGTAAAGCTGTATAGCAGGGAGAGGTGCTCTTTCTTGTTCAAAAGCATCTCACCATTCTGTGGGTGGTCGCATAATTCAGCAAACACCCACAAATGGCAGAAGGTTGTGTCAGGCAGCTCTGTCAGCCCAGCACCACTGTGCAGTGCTGGGGCACACCTCACCTAAACACTCCAGGGCACTCTAACTGGCACTGAAAACAACATTTCAGAAACTATCATGTTTGGAAAAATAAATATGAAAGAGTACAAACAGCACATAAATCGGGATCATACCGCTCTTACCAGGGGGGATATTTAATACTCACTTCCTCAATGAAGTGCAAAACTAGAGAGTCATGAAAGCCACTAATAGAAGAGAATGGTTTATGATTTTTTGTAATATATTATTAGTCTGAAAAGGAATATTCAGAAGTTCCCCATTACCCACTTTGAAAATGTGAGTAAATCTGCCTGTCAGGATTTATTGAGTCCCTGCTGACCATTTTCTGCAATACAAAGTTTATTCCTTTATCTTAAAAATTCACACTGAAAATGAAACATTGTTCATTTAAAAGTTTTATTATCCAACTGCTTATATGTTGTTTTTTGAGACATTGAGATAATCAAGTTGCAGCAATGCATGGAGAAAATGAACTGTGGCTGCAAATAACTAAAAAATGTAAAAATTGTACCTCTGTATCAATCATATAATGCTGTAATACATCTGAGTCCAATCTCCTTGTTTTACCGACAAAAATATGGGTTTGGTCTGGAAAGCAAAGCAAGAGCTCCAAATTGCAACACTCTAGTTGAGTTCTGACTCCAGGGTTGCCAGTCTGGCTGCCAGTTCGATTGTGACTGTGGCATATTTAACACCAAAAAGGAATACTTGCCTGTATTAGCGCTTTGTTTCCCTCTCCCCCCTGTCACCGGCACGTCTGTGCTTTCGCTGCTTATGATCAGGGATGGATTAAGGCACAAAATGATGCCCACATTTACCAAAATTACCGGGTGTTCTAAAATGTCCCTTTGCAGTTTCTCCCCACGCAGTCTGCCCAGCGGCTCCCTCCTTCCTCCCTCTCCCAGCAGGATGCCATCTCGCCTTCCCCCGCTCCCGAGCCCTTGATGTCCGGGCCAGGGGAGGCAGCTGAGCCCCCGGGGGGGCGGCTGTCCCCCTCCCTGTGCCGGTGTCCCCGCCGTGCCCAGCCCCGGCTGCTGCCGGCCGCAGATCCGCGCCCCGGGAAATGCCTTAATCCGCTGCCGTGGATGCTGGGCAGCCCGGAGGCAGAGCCACAGCTTTGCTCTTCGGTGGAAGGGGGAAGTTGCAGCAGGGGAATCCATAACAGTCATGTTTGGCCTTGGAAACGGAATTGATTTTATTTAGAAGGTGTGGAAGGGATATATTGTAACCCCACAAAATGTCGGGCTGCAAAATAATTTATACCTGCACTTCATGCAAAGGCAAAACTGAGCAATGGTTAAGATCCAAGTCTGTAAGTATTTTGATGGTACATCATAATAGCAGATATATAAACTATAGGTGAGACCACACTGAAAGTATTTTCAAACACTTACAGTCATTAAACAAATAAAGCGCTCAAGGGCATGAAAATTGTCAGTCCAAAAAAGATTTTTTTTTTTTTTGTTTTCCATTTGAAAGTCTAACAACATTGTAGCTGGTCATTTATAATAATGCCATGCTGGGAACCTGCTGCTCCACGGTGAAAATTATTTCAGCCCTGATGACTTTTATGCTAGACTTTTCTCCTTGCTGGATACGTAGGGCAAACAGAGACTGTCTGAAGGTGTGATGGCACATGGCACAGATGCTGCCTGAAGTCATCCCTGCTGCTGGCAGGTCCCACAGTGTCTGAAAACTGGGGCACCACGGTGGGTGGAACTGCATAGCCCCAAAATGATGCTCCTACAGTCCAGCTCCTGCCCTCAGTAAGTCAGGCATGCATTGCCTGCATGCACAGCGTACACACACACACCATGCATCCTCTGACAACTTCTGTGACCATTTCTCTTGATCTCACTGAAAGCTCATCCAACCTGGTTCTATGATTTTATTGATTTCAATGTCTAGATCTCTAAGCAGCTTTAAAAAATCAGAAGATCTGCATTCTCTATCATCATTAAAAATGACTCAGTAAAACTGTGACCTGTCATCTTTAAGGACACCTGGAGTATGAATTATGGAAACCTCCAGGGAATAAATAGCAAAAATTTCATGAATGAAAGGAGGCAAAACTATGTCAGGATTTTAAATCAAGTTGAGAATTTAATGATCTGTTAGTCAGAAGCTGTTTGGTCTTCTTTAGCTTTACAAATACATTCTATCTTGCATTAAGTCTTTTAAATATTAGAAAAACATTCTATCTGAAATAGGTTGAGGATTGCAGATCCAGTTTTGATAAAGAGGCATGGACTAGGAAATCTCCTGAGAATTTTCTTTTGTGTTTATACAATTCTGTGCCTTTTGGGGCAGATCAGAATACTACGACTACATTTATCAGAGTGTAAATCACAGTTTTAGTGCCACCTTAGCTAATGAGTGGCTGACCATTTTCTACAGCAGGGGAAGGAACAATTCTGTGTCTATAGTTCTGCTGTGTAATGTGTTTTGCAGCTCTGTTTTCTCTTGTACATTGATCTGCTGCATTTTTGATAATTTTACTGCATATGCAATGTCAGTTCTGCCAGGTACCTTTAATGCTGACCTCCTACTGTATTTCCTACTGTGAATGGAACGAGGATGTTACTCTTGGCACTGGGCTGAGGCACACATTTTGGGATAAAGAAGCTCAAAAACCAGTCAGGCAGTCAAAACAGAGGCAGAAGCAAACAAATGTAGCAGTCCACAGTTGGTTTCCTGGCACATTATTTATTTTGTTAATCACTGCTGATAGTAAAATCCTTTCAGAGAAGTGATTCAAATTTGTTATTATTTCTCTTTGAAGCTGTGGTTCATTAAGGCCTATTTTGTTCTTAGCATTAAGGTTCCTCAGTAAGGAACCAGCCTCCAGGTCAGGCACAAGAAGTTTAATAAGATTCAGCTGGTATACAAGCTATCAGAGGGGTATAAAATTCTTCAGACTTGCAATAACAGCTCCTGTTCCTGGCAGACCATAATATCAGCAAGCTCCAGTTCCGCTTTCTGTTTACAGTAGATAGTTCTGATTCACAGCGAAATTGAAATTACACAAGAAATCAAAATATTCAAACTTAAAGGTATGTGACAGAGAGGCTCTTTTACTCTTCCAAGACTATTTTATAATTCTGGGGGATGAAGGCATTTTTCAGTGTTTACCACGCAAAAATCTCACAGGGAGAAAAATACGTGATAGGAAAAAAACACCAATATAAAAATAACGAATCCTCCCTCAAAGAATTGCAGTGTGCACAGTTTAAAGGCACACGACTGTACAGACTTGCATTTCCTATTGTTTAGAACATTGCTCCCAGTGTTTAACATGGAAAAGCACGAGGCAGCAAGAGAAGAGCAGTACTGGATAGAAACACCTGCAAATGCATCTAGTTCATTAATACCTCCTTATTCAAGCTCTGATTGGAATTTTTGCATAAAAATGAGGTTAAATCCCTAAGTAGTTGCTAATCCCCCACTCAGAGCTGTAAATTTCCATGCTGAACAGTATCCATGTAGCATCCTTGCACATGTGTCTGCATGCATGTATGAATATATGTATGTGACACACCTGTGTCTGCTTTACTTGCAGAATGCAGAATTCAAAAAGCAAAATGGATTCATATTAGTAGTCATAGCCTTCTCTATTTTGCTGTGCATAGAAGAGCTGATGCTTTTGGCTGCAAGATCTGCCATGCTGGTAATGAATTTACAGGCTGGAAATGAGCCAGCTTCACCATCTACTTATCTCCCATTTGGTTTGCTCACGTTATTGGCAAATTGCACCAATGTACCAGCATCCCTTTCATTCTGAGGGAAATGGAAAAACTTAAAAGATGTTCAATATTTTTTGTGTGAAATGTAGATACCAGTGAGGGTGATAAAAGCTTCAGCAATAAGGAAAAAAGAATTAAAACTGGCAGAAATTATGTGCTCTTTGATACTCTTTCAGCTGTATTTTTAGACTGCTGTGACTACAAAGAAATAATATTCTGATGCATATATGTAATTTGTGGCATCCAGACACCTCTCCTTTAAAAAAGCACACTGTCCCTAGACATGGTAGAAGAACCATGTTCTCTTTTGCAGCTCTTCTCAAACTCAATAATTAATTCTACTACTCATATTTATAATTATCCTTATCAAGTTTTTTTAATTATGAGTTTAAATTCCACAGAAACCTGGCTTCTTTTCCTCTCTCTGTCTCCACGCAGAAAAGCTGTTGAATAAGCACAATATATTTCTTATCTTTCAGGAACTCAGGCTAGTTCACAGCGTAAGCAGCTAAGCTGAAAGATTTAATTCATCTTGTTCATTAAAATTCAAATAATTACTAAGTCAGAGATGTTAACTTTTCGGTTATTACACTACAGCTGGCAAACAGAGACTGTTACACCAATTGGGAGACTTAAAACCTCATCCTTGGTGGCCAGGTAATTTTATTTAACAGTTTAGCAGGAATTTAAATCAATACTTCTGAGAAATCTCCTTTATTAAATTATTATTATGATTAATTGATTTAAATGTGCTTTTTAAAATCTCATGATATTTCACATGACGTACATGTAGGGATTATTTCAAGCGCCTGTGGGTGTGTTCCTTGCTGTCTTAAAGTACTACATGGAGTTCAGTGTGGAGATTAATAACCCACGACCCCTTTAACCTCTGACTCTTCAATTTTAATGGGAAATTGCACTTAAGTATACAAGATGGGTGGGACTCCTTGAAACACTGTGCTCAAGAGACAGGGCAGAGCTGGGTTTATAACCTTTGCTGAAGCATTTTTGATTCCTTTTTTAAGTTTAATGCTCTCTGAAATCTCCCCGTGAGATATTTTCTTTCACTAGCTGCATTTGCCTTCTCAGCTCAAAACTTAGAATGCTTCCAAGAATAACCACCAAAAACTCAACTGTAGGGTTTGCTACAAAGCTTTGGCATTGCCACACCTAGAGATGAAATATTTCCACCAAGGCATTTACTCTATGGTACATTTCCACCTGCTGGTGCTACTGGTCAGAAATGTTCTAGATGGATACAGATTTATCAGTTGCAGAATGAATATCTGCCCTCAGAGAAATTCACATGAACTTCAGCAGTGCTGGTGTTCATTTACTCCTCAAATTGCACTTTCTCCTCAGTTACATGCCAGAATCTGGGCTCAGCTCCTATTAGACTTGAAGAATTGTGGGTGAGACAAAGGGAAGGTATTCACAGCACAGCCAGCCTGGCCCCATTTATCAGCCAGATTTCAACTTTCTTTAAAAGAGAGGAACTAAAAATTGACTGACCACCACACACCACAGTTACACCGTACAGATGTGTCCCATTGCAACCCAGCTTGTTTGTGGATGCAGTTGTCTCTGTGGTGAGGATAAGGCTGCTTGGACAAAGGAGTGGAGGTTATCTGGCAATCTGATGCCTTTTTGTGTGACCAAAGATACTGGAGATGCTTTTGGAACAGAGGGGCATTCTCTGAATCTGACCTCGAGAGACATGAAGAGCTGCCCTGTACTTTGGGAGCTGAAGGTGCTTACTCCCATTGCAAGCAGTAACTCCTATCAAAGGCCGCAAGGACAGTAAGAGAAGAATTTGTGGGCAACGAGATAGGAAATTCCTAGCACGATCTTCACAACCCTTCTACATGAATAGCACTTTCCGGCCTTTTATATTAAGTGATTAGAAAGAGTTAAATGAGCGTGATTGCTATGGAAATTTCATAGGCATTAACGTTTTCTACTCCTTCTGTATTGTATGCCCTTGTGATAGAAGAGAAAGAACAAACATCAAAAGTACCTTTTAACTTTGCAATTCTTTCTAAATTTCTTTAAACTTATAGGCTATACTGCTGGCTTTCAAACTTCAAAGCATGCAGGAAGATCAGGGTCAGTCAGAAAATTATTTCTTACAGTTTAATAAAACATGCATGTGAATTGTATGACCTGCCAGAGAAATTATTTATGTGTTAATGTAATGTTGTAACATTAATTACACACTTTAATTTCTTCCTTAGTAGCTTCTTTACCAGTAGGAACAGCACTGGTTCTAAATTGGGGTTGAAACATATGGTGTATCACCAAAGCTTAAATAATTTCCACACTTGATTGCTTTTTTGCTTGCACAAGGTAACAATCTTTTTCCCCCCCTTCTATTATTGCTAGCATTTGGGCAAAAGGAAGCAACTGAGTTCTTCTAGCTTTTACTCAGAGTATTCACAATTGATCATTTTCAGTCTTACTCTTCCACACTGTTGTAGTCTGTACGTATCGTATTTATTAATAGTTGCAGAAATACCTATAGTGTGTTTGGGTTATTTTTTAAATGAATTTTATTCATGGTCACTATTGTAAAGTACTTAATCCCATAGGATTGGTTCCTTTAAATTTCTTTCCTTAGGGGATTTCCTACCTCTTTTTCTATGGTATACATGTGAATAAACTCATGTACATGCTTGCACAAGGAGATGTATAGAGTCTTATCTTCTGATTTACTATTCATATAAAGTTCTTAATGGATGCAGAATGTCGTAAATAAATCGACAATTCTCCACTGNTTCAACAATGTCCTGTAGCAACTCTACAGTTCAATTCTAAATTATCTGGAGACAGTGAGAAAAAAAGAAAAGGGGTTTTTCTCAACTACCATACAAATTTTCTGTATGGTTTTTGCAAATCACCTTCTTGTGTCGTCCTCTCAAATGTTAGTCAGAGGCCTAACTTCATTCAAATAGTTTGAAATCATTCAAGGGAAAGTGCTATTTTACAAATTTTTTTTATAAAAGGTATTTGCTTTTATCTGTGTTCAATGTTTTAACTTCTAACATTTCCTTCATTACTTTTATGTTCTTCTACTGTGGCCCAAGGTAAATTAAGAAGTAGAGCAAATAATAGAACCCATTTGCCATTGCTGGTACCATTCCTTATGTTATATATGTTTGTCTTACTTTTCTTAAATAAATACTCCTTGTCTCTTTAATCTTCTGAAGTGTCTATCTGTCTAGTATTTCAAAGATTTTCTTAGTGACAATGATGCTGGGATAGCTATTTTTTATAAAACTATTGAATTTTCTTCTGTCAATGTCCAGTTGTTCCCTGCTGTACTTTTTGTACTGTCACAGAATAACCTGAATCCACAGATCATTAATGTATATTATGTTTTCCTGGCTAACATGCCACCTTCCTTGTATTTTATCCTGGCATCAATGCTATCTCATGGAAGAGGTTTTCCAGTTGCTCTGCATTCAGTCAGTCTGCACTCAGTCTTGGTGGCACTCAATGACATCATAATGCCACATGAGGCCCTTTCGTCATGAACATGCAGAACTTGGAGCTCAATTTTATTTCATAAACCTCCCAATAAGTTTTTGGCACTTACACATTAGGTTTTGGTCTGTGCTGGATTTCACTCAGTGTGGTACTGAGTACTGAGGCATTCAAAATTAGTATATATTGCTTGACTTTTGAGTCATAAAGAGCTGTGCCATTGTTCAGGCTTGAGACATAGATTGGGACCTGAAGGCCATCATCAGGTAGGTCACCACCCACATAAGAAAAGTATCTTTGTTCTGTGTAACATCCTTCTTTTAGAGAATGAATTGAGAAAACACAATGTGCAAGAAACAAATACCAGAAGTCCAGCTGGTACAAACTGCATTGGGATTGTCACAAAAGTCATGGATGAGCCACAAGGAGACACAAAGAACACATGTAACAGAAAGTAACATTTAACTTGAGCTTTTCAAATATGACATTTATTGAGGTTAGGAATAGGGTTAAATTACATGTTTTCTCACATGTTGGCACTTTTTGGAATCTGTGGAAGAAAAAGTGGAATTATGAAAACACCACAGGTATTTCTTTGGTAGTTCTGGTTTAAAGGAAGTCAGGAAATATTGAAAATCATAAAAAGACATTTTTTTCCCCCGACATTTCCTACCATCAGCATTCTGTTACACTTTCGATAAATTTCCAGAAGCTTTGGGGGGATATTTGGGTTTTGCAGTTCTCCTTCCAAATGTATTGAATGGTCGAACTTTTTTGCAGTTCACTTGAAACAGCTAAAATGTTTCCATTCATCATCAATGATATTATGTGTGCTTCTACATTTATTCATGTGCTGTTCATAGATATAGATTGAGATTCTTTGTATTAGAGTCCATTGAGTAAGGGGTAGAATATTACTTCTGTCTAAAAGATTCTTAACATTTGCTTTTAGGATTAGCAGAGTGGAGCCCTGATCTCTAAACCTAAAGAACCTAATGAAAAACCCAGAGGGTCAGGAGACAAATGTGAGGGACTGAGAGAAGACAAGAGGATCCTGCCTACCTGCTTTTTATTTGAACTCATTAATTTTTCTAGTCAAAATTGTGCTCATTCTGAAAGACCCAACTCTTTCCATGAGTTTGCAACACACAATCACCCCTTGTCTCTTTCCACTATGACAGCATGGTCCCCTCCTCTGTCCCACTGCCACCCTAGAAGTGCATGTTCACCCTGCATCTTCACAGCTCTCCAGTGGCTTCCTGTCTCTGCCCTGTGCCAGTCTGACTGCTCTCAATGGTTCATTGTTAGCTTCATTGCCACACTGACATCATGTCTACAGCACAGATTTCCCAAAAGGAATGAACTCTGCTCTTCTCACAGGTGAGCGGAGTCCTTTTGTGGTCCTTTCCTGGTATGGCTTTGCTAGAGGTGGTCAGGCTGGAAGTGGGCTGTTAAGCATGGCCTAGGGCTGGCATGGTAGACAACATGAGGAGCAAAACCTGTGAAAGGTGTGCTGTATCCACAGAGACCATGAGCATCACCCAAACCCAGGCATAAGTTTCAGCCCTTTTCAAGTTCTTTCACAGTTCATATTCCCTGGTTCATGTCACAGATAATCCCCTTCAGCAGGCACTAGTCTGGGTATATTATGGATGAGTGCCAGATCAAGGCAGCATCAAGCTTTTACTCATTAACTCATAATTCCTCACATCAGCCCTATTATTATTCATGCTGTCTCAAAATTTCAAGTTGTTTGTTTGTTTAAAATAGCAATGATGTCCATGTATGCCATAATCTCACTCCCCTCCCAACATGTTAAACCTTTCCACATGACCAGACACATGTTAACAAAAAACTTTTACCTAGACGGCCTAAGCAGTGGCATATTTCCTATGAATCTACTCTGCATTCCACTGGGAATCCAAACCAAATCAGTACTGTTATTCTGCTCCATCAGCTTTCCTGATGAAATCAGTCCATTCATTGAGAGTTCTGTCTGTGTGTATTTACATACACACATTTCTTTCTTACTCTTCATTGTATATATATAATTATTTTTACATTGCATTCCCAGAGGTGAGTGACAGCATACAGATCCCAGAGATGCTATTCTGCCTCCAGCAAATGCTCTGAGAAGTGTATGGTATTAAGTAAGGACCCTGTTTCCTTGGTTACATTTAGCAAATTTGCATGCCAGCATGGTGCTATTCATCATGGGAGACATCACAGTCCTGTCCATGGAGAGAGGCTTTTGGAAGTGAATAACCTTTGCATTCTCAACTTCTGCTTTGAATACACTGATGAGGAAAAAATAGTTGTCAGCATAGCAGGGGATAGGCAGCCTGAGAAGCTGAGTCCTGGAAGCCTTTGGGTATGAAATCAAGTCCTTTGTAAGACTGGGCAAAGAATCTGTGGGTACAGAAGTTCTTGAGTTTGACTTTAGTGCTGCTTATGAATGACCACAAGATAATTAGCAGCTCTTGGTCAGCTAAACGGTCTTGTGCTGTGCCTGCTGTCTCTGGTTATGCTCTGTGATGGGGAGGGGCAGGATTCTGCTGTTGCACTCATTCCCCAGAACACAAAGTGTAAGGGAGAATTTTTCCCTAAGTATGTAAAGGTAATGGATTGTGACAAAATTAACCTGGCCACAGAAGTCAGGCAGTGAAGGCAGACAAGTAGAGACTGACCTGGAAAATAACCTCCTCTTCTCAGACAGCCTATGGCAAAAATACCACCTGCCTTGGAGGAATGTGTGCCCTGGCCTGACAGGATCAGCCTTGTGCTAGCAGGCACAGCTTCCCCTGACCGCCCAGACACCCGGGACACATGGTGTCTCATTCCTACCTTAATCCCTGGAAATGGGATTCTCCCCTGAATGTGCTGTGTCACTGTATACAAATTCACCTACGTGTTAATTTCCAGCTGAATTTCAGTGAACAATCCAAAGCTAAGGTAAAGCATTAACTTAATTTATCTTTTCAGAACTTTTTTTGTTGTGAAAAGGTTTATTTGGTGACTGACAGCCAATGAGCCTGCCACTCACTGAAGAAAAGCTCTGTTGACTTTCAAACTCAACAAGGGCAAAGAGGGTATTACAGTGCCTGGAAATGGATGAGGATCCAGTGAATAAGTACTGAGTGGCAATAAATATAGTACATAGCTGTGTTTTCAAACCAGGTAAAATGCAAGTGCAGTTTCCAGTAACACATTAGAAATGGGTTGAACAGTAAGACATTGATCCAAACACATGCAACTGAAGACAACATAAACTGCAAGTTTATTAAACTGATGCACCAGCTATTTTCCACCTTGCTCCAGAGCATGAGTTCACTGAGTTCCCATAAACAAACCTACGTGCACAGCCCCTCTCCATCTCCAGAGCTTGTCGTGGTGTACTGAGCTCCAGTTTGGGCAGCAACTGCAAGTGTGTTGAGCTAAATGGCTCTGTGAGGTGCTTTAATGGGGGTGCTACATTTTGGGGTCTACATAGGCCTAGCTGGAAGAACACCTTCCTGATCCTCCAAAGCCACCTCCTTCAGTCAGCACTCTCTGTGAAGGAGGAAGGAGGTCACTCCTAGACATGCAAGTGCTAAAACTACAAAAGGAAGGCTAAAAGGCCAACTCCCTTTCACTTCAAACTGGGTAACAGGAAGTATGCATTTTTACCTACCTCCTCTGTGAAAGGCTCTCCCGCCCCTTGGTCTTCACCTGACTCAGCCTGATAAAATCTTGGCACTTAATGAAATGGGGAAAGGGGTTTTGAGATAAGCTCTTTCAGAATGGTTTTAGTCTAAAAAGAGTGAAATGTTTTTCTGTTTTACATAGGAGATTGTTATCAGTGTAGAAATTAATTACCTTTCTTAAAGTTTTGCTATTTTTCCTCATACTGCAAATTAAGATATGGGGAGATTTATTGTCAATGTATAAAGTGCCAGCGTTGTCTGGACAGGCTTTCCTTTTTTTTTGGTATGTCCTTCAAACTGTCACTAAGGACATCAAACATTAGGTTGATGTATCTAATTTAAATTGCAAAGAAACTAATTTTAAGGCATAGACATGCTTTCAGTCCTGGCATTTGGCTAATCTGTGGAGTTGCATTTGGCAGGTGGCTTGAATGAGCACTGCTTCAAGGAGCACTGGCTGTGGGCACCAGGACATCCAGCTGTGAAAACAGATCTGCATGGTTCAGTAATGATAACTGGTACTCAGGGAAGTCCCTTTATGTTGAAGAATCCCAAAGCGATTAATGGCTGGTGAGGACCACAGCCAGGTGTGCTGTGACCAAGATACTGATACCATTTCTGTCTCTGCTGAGGGCTCATCCCTCACTTTGGCTTTGTCCCTCATCGAGTACTAGATGTCTTGTTTCCCTAGCTGTACTTTCTTCTTTATTACATGTCTTTTATTTCCTATATCAGTCAGACCAAGAGCCAAGATCCTAAATCCCGGCTCTGTACAAAGTGCAGGGGTCAGAGCCAGCCTCAGAGCTAAGCCTTAACTGCTTGCAGTAATCACCAGCCTGAAATCATAAGGGATGCCTTCAGACTCTGGTGAGACAGACTTCAAAATCAATTTTAAAAATTGTGGTATTTTTATTTACTGCTTATATTTCGTTCCTGGTTTCAAGATCTTCTCTGTGAATTTGGGAGCTTTTTTCATTATAAATGAAAGTGGAAATTGTCATGTAATCTCCAGATGCCAGAAGAGAATGTTGTGTCTGCTACCAGGAAATTCTTGATAAAATCATGAGAGTGGGCAGTTGGATACATGGGCCTATGAAATTATTCTAATAATAACAGAGTATAAAGGCTTCTGGCAGACCCCCTGTGTAATCCCTGAAGAATTTACAGGCATATATAGTCTGCTTTACAGTGTCTCTGTTCTTTCCATATTTGATTACAAAAATTATCATTTGGGCATAGATGTAAATGCCATGCCAAGGAAACAAAATAAGCTTGCCTTCTGAGTTCAAGTCCTCTGCTCCCTGGGCCAGCAAGAAGATGAAAATGAAAACTTGAGGGATTCCAGCACATCCCCTGAACTGAACCAGTTGTTTGTTGTTGGATTTGTTGTTCAAAATTCTACATCAATATATACATTAATATTCTCACCATCTGGACTTAAGAGCTGTTTAAAGCTCTTGGCTTAATCCATATATACTGAATTACATACAGAAAGCATAGTTCTGTATCTTTTATCTTTTTTTTTGTTTCTGGCCAAACATGAATCTTTAGCTCCTGGCCGACAGCCCTGCTGTGGAGCCATTTGCTCAGCTGAGCATGAGCTTCCTGAGGCTGCACATGTGTGTGTGCATCACACATTAGATTGGTGATGGATTGGAGCACTCTGTCCCCTCCACGTGCAACATCACTGGGGTCCTAAAGATGGAATTGGTCCCCTCAGAGCTGCATGGAAAAGACAGGAGGGGGGAAATAAAAGGTGTGTGTAAAAATGGGAAAGGGAAATAAAGACTTGTGTGTGTGTAACATGACAACTCATGCACCTCTGAGAATATGAACTATAATTTGTAAGGAACAGTTTTGACAGTCAGTGGGAGGTATTGACAGTAAGAAGAGAAAAATAATTTTATTAAAATTACATGTTTGGAAGATGAGCTCTGCAGGCAGAAATCAGAAAATAATGAAGTCAGTCTATGAACCAGGTCAGAGCATATAACCCAAGGAAATGCATTTTAATCTGTCAAGCAACCTAGTGATAATGATTGTAGAAATAAGTTTTTCTTCCTGATCTTTTACACTTCAAGGCATTAGAAACTTAACAGTGAAAATCTGATGTAACATACTGGTGGTATTTCTTCCACACTTGCCTACAACTTCTTGGGTGCATGTGAGTGCAGCTTTGGGGTGCTATGTGGTTACAGGGTGCATTTCAGTCCCCCTTTAAGAAATACATTTTCATGTGCCATTTGGTATCCCTTTGAAAAACACAACAGGAAGCGTATATATATTTGGCTGAGTTTAGTTTACATAGATAAAGTATGCCCAAGTTAGCTCTTCCCCTTTCTCCCATAGTGGCAGCAGAGAGCTGTTTTTCTTCTTATCCTTGCAAGCCGTGCAAGTCTGCAGTATTCAGAGATTAAAACAAATTTAAGGACTGGAAGTCCTCTGTGTGTGTTTATCTGTATTTTCTAAGTCACGCTGACTTCTCCAAGTAACAGAAAACTGGAAACTGAGAGTGTATAATGGGGATGTAATGCTCCATGCTGTCCTTAAATATTAAATTTTATACTAAGCATCTACTTTTGGCTCCAATCACAGAGGAGAATGAACTTTTGGACTTTTTATATGACCTGGTATTGCTATTCCTGGGTGATAGTAAGGTACATATAAAATATGTAGGGAAAAAATAAATTAAGAAATCATAATATACGTTGGT